>OY856410.1:656618405-656645905 GCA_963693085.1 Alisma plantago-aquatica
GCTACCCCTCCCTTTAGCGGGTAGGACTTGTTCGGGTTCTCTCGATTACCGCAACTAGAGAAGATAAACAATTTTTAGAGGCAATTTGTCCAATCAGTCAAATGCAACCAATATTTTTTAAATTGAATACCTAACTTTTTAGTAATCAAGTTTAAACCAAATTCACGAATAAACTCATATTCCAAGTGTATCATATGTGTGTGACCCTACAAGTTCCAAGTTACTTTGGCAGTGAATGTCCATAACTCATCTATGACATCACAAGCAAAGAGTCTTCCCTAGTCACACATCATTGCTATCCAAATCATTGGAAAGTTGGAGAATAACTTTAACCTACAATTTGTGCTAGGTGTTACAATGATTGTATAATTCCTTTTTCTCTAATATTTGGATTGAACTTGAGGCATGGAATCATCATCCTTTCAATGTTCAATCCATATTCCTTGAACTAGAGAAGACTGTATGAGATAAATGGGAACTCAATATCATATATTGATTCACATGTGCATGCACGTGCTTTTCTCAGTCTCACTTATCAAGTTTCTAGGATATCAAACTCCAGTAGGAGGGACAAATCTCATCTAATCACCCATAGTCATCCCCATGTGTCAGAGTGTATCAAATCATCACCTTTATGACAACCCTTATTTATGATTAAAGTGGATGATGTCAATATACACCAAATAACAAGTGATGAGCGTAGTGATTTCAGGCCTAAGAACCACAATCACCACCTTCACTGTGAGAGATGACTATGACCACCAATTATGATTTCCATGTGTCACTCTCAAGGTGGGTCTGTCCAATACATTATTCTCTAACAAGTATCTATGTGTTTGGTTTGATATCACATATTATGACTGATGAGATTTTGTCATCAACTAGCCCATACTCTAGTCTTATGTGTTATTGTTATCAATCTGCCTTCCACAATAACATCTGACTAGGGACATAACAAGAATGTACATACTCTTAACATCCATATTATCTCATTGTTCAGGTCAAGCACCTGAAGACATACATCATTGAGTAATGTCATTCTTTAGACATTCATTGTGTTTCCTCATTATCTCATAATTGAGTGAAACAGAACAAATCAGAAGCTTGCCTTTGTCATTAATCAAATCATTATTCGTAATATGTCATCGCAATCATCATATGATTGTCTCTCGAGGCATACATACCAACATACATGTACCTTTGGAGTGATCTCCTCTTGACTTTGTGGGCCTTACGCACTTACAAAGTGTCTCTCACATTTATCCCTTGGACCTCATGAAGTCATGAAGGTCGCCAATCTCTAGACCCCATGGACCTTGGGTACACATGAATAGCTATCTCCTGATCTCACAATCTTATGCAGTTATGGCATTATCACCTCTTGACCTCATAGGTTTATGTACCTTTAATCACCCCTTCTTGACCCTAGGGTTGACTTCGGGCTCTATCCTTCTTGAGGTTTAATTGAGATGTCATAACTTTCTTTCATTACACATTTTCTTGAGGTTTTACTAACAATTTTTAGCACATTATTTTCTTGTGTAATTCTTTAAACCGGATTTTCTCCATCTCTTTTGGTGCACATTATTCACTTTATGTCCCTACATTGGGCTCATGGCAACCTTCCCTCTTAGGCTTGGTCTTATCGGTAACCTTCCGTCCTAGGCTTTGTCTTCCTGGTGACCTTTCCTCCTGGGCTTGGCCTTCATGGTGACCGTCCCTCATGGGCTTGGTCTTCTTGGTGACCTTCCCTCCTTAGGCTTGGGCTTCATTTCGACCTTCCCTCCTTGGGCTTTGTCTTCATAGTGACCTTCCCTCCTTGGGCTTGGTCTTCATAGTGACCTTCCATCTTGAGCTTGTTTTTAATAATGTCAGCCACTTCCTTAGTGACATTTTCTTAGATATTTGGGAGTATTACCTCCCTTCATCAATTCCTCAGAGATGGCATATTTGGGTTTAAAGAATCTATACTCAATATGTGTGCCTTCATGCCTTGTATACTTAATCCCTCAAACTTTAGATGGCATTCAAGCACTACTACATATATGACATATTGCTTCGGTTGTTTTTATAAGAGAAACTAACAGTGTTATCTTTAGCATTAGTTCTTTAAAGACAATTGTTGCGGTTTGACCAGCTGTGAACGAAAGAGATGCATTTTTTTCATTGATCACTTCTCAAAGCAACCGATGCAATATATCGCCAATAGAATTTCGCATAAAATTTTACGTGACATTTCATTTGCCTCTAAAAACCTATATTGTCAGTTCTTTTATAAATAGTTGATGGTATAAATAGGTGTACACTCTATGTGTTGGGGTAAATTTTTCCATTCCCAATTGGTGTTTCTTGTCGATTGTGTCTTCAATGACCGACGAGAAAGATGTGTGTGCCATATGTCATCATCATCATCAACATCATCATCTAAGCCTCAATCCCAACTATGTTGGTTAGCTACATGGATCCTTCATTTCCATTCAGCCCTATCATGGGCCATATGTATGTGTCATATGTCTTGTGGAAAATTTGCCACTCCTACTTGGCATTTCTAATTAGTTGTACTAATCATAATCGAAGGCTTAGGTATCGCTGGGTTGTGGGGTTAGGCGTCGGTTTGTTGTACACAACTGATGACAAAGTTGTCTTTTTGCCAGCGATTGTTTGTCTACAACCGACGGCCTAAACCCTAGCATGTCGGCTATGTAAATAACTAATGGGGTAGGTCTTACTTAAACCCTATGAGAAACCCTTTTCCCATCTTTACCCTACTCGTGTTTCTCTAGATATTAGGCTCCGGAGATTTTTCGGTGATTTCCCCCTATTCCGCCTCCACTGTTGCTGCTACCCGGTGCATCCACTTCCATCATTGTTGCTCCGTCAATAGTTGTTGTTGTTGTTGCTTCTGCTGCTCGCTGGCGACGTTCGTCGGACATCCAACTGCTCCACTCCAGCTTCTCAAGTCACCGCCACTGCTCTATCCTCCGTCCTGTGAGGTAGGTTAGCTGCTTCTTCTTTTTGCATTATCAAGTAGTGCATGTGCAAGTATGAACAAATTGCTTTGTGAAACTATGAATGGCTCATTAAATCAGTTCTGTGAAAATGTGAATGGCTCTATGAATAATGTATTTGATTAGAATTAAAATTCGGTGTAATTCCTAATATGTTGTTGTCCAAGATTTAATTTAAATTCTGATGAATTGTATGATTGTGATGAAAATGCATGTAAGTAACTATGTATTTAATTAGAATTGAAATTTATTTGTAAACCTTAATATGTATTTGCCCTAGATTTAATTAGATTGTGATGAATTGTAAACCTAAAATTATTTCTAACTATTTATTTAATTACATTGTGATGAATTGTAATGAGATTGTGATGATATGTAAACCCTAAATGCGGAGATACCCGATTAAAAGATTCTAAACCCTAATTTCTAAACTGTGTTGTTGGCCTAGAAACTCATCTGCGATTTACTCATTAGGAGTAAACCTTAGATAGTCCCCAATTTGGGACTGTTCTTGGGCATTTCATCTCACTTAGGATGTAAGTGTATAATATGTGTTCGATTTCAATAAATTTCAACATCATTTCCCCTTTTGTTCTTTGGGCACATATGTAGGTGGATATTTGCCCATCTACACTGGTGTACTTGGAGAACTATGGGGAAATGCTACCAGAATTTATTGAAATGGAACACGCATTATACACTTACTAGTGAGAGAAGTGCTCAAGAATGGGATAGGTGGTACACAGTCATGAATATGAATGCTACTAGATGATTAGGGATCAATTCAAACATATTTTTTCCAAAATAAACTTACTTGCTAGAACGTGATGAGCTACTTGTCTCCCATCTGATCATAGAACTATATTGATCATGGATGTTTAAGCCAAATCTCTACACTTAGGAGTATATTAATGGTCTTGATGAGTTTGTAAGACTTTTATAGGAACATAGAAAACAACATGGAGACATGTTCTATTGCCCATGTTGGAATTGTACTAACAACTTGAAAGTTGACATTATTGACATGATCAAAGATCATGTCAGGTGCAATGGGATTGTATAGGGCTATACATAATGGTACTGGCATGGAGAGATTCCTAGCATGAGATTTACATATGTCGGTATTGGTAGTTGTGACAAAGAAGAAATGGCTGACGATGTTGATGATAATAAACCAATTCCAACAGACATGGTTGATGCAATGCTAGATAGTTGTGGGATAAATGTTACATACCCACCTCCCTTAATTAGAAACGTTGTGCATGATGCTAAGAAACCGTTGTACTTAGGTTGTACTAAGTTTACAAAGTTGAACGTTGTGTTGAAATTGTATACTCTGAAGGCTAACAATAAATGGAGCAACAAAAAAATCACTTCTATGTTGTCTTTATTGAAAGAAATTCTCCTTGAAGACAACAAGCTTCCAATCTCTACATACAAAATGAAAAATATGATGTGCCCAATGGGAATGGAAGCTAAGAAGATACATGGATGCCCAAATGACTGTGTGTTGTTTCAAAAGGACTATATCGATATGAAAGGAGGGTCTGAAATGTGGGGCATCTAGGTATAAAAGGACAACATTGGGTAAGATCAAAACGGAGTCTCCTGCCAAGGTGATGTGGTATTTGCCAATAATACTACGGTTTCAATGCTTGTTTGATAATACCGTAGATGTACAAATTTATCTTGATATGAAGAGGTAAAGAAAAACAACAATGGTATGCTACGACATGCGTCTGATTCCCCACAATGGAAGAAGATTGATTTATTGTATCCTGAATTTGATGAAGAAGCCATAAATGTAAGACTTAGACTTTGTACAGACGGGATGAATCTATACGGAATATTAAGCAGCCAACATAGCACTAGGATTGTCATGATTGTTGTTTATAATCTTCCTTTATGGTTGTGTATGAAGAATAAATGTGTCATGTTATTATTGTTGATATCAGGCCCCAAACAATCTGGCAATGATATTGATGTTTATCTTGAACCTCTAATTGATGACCTATAGAAACTATGGGGGGAAGGTGTGATGACTTATGATGTTTTTCTTGGAGAGATGTTTAATTTACGTGTTGTGTTGTTTTGCACTATTAATGACTTTCCTGGTTATGGGAACTTATATGGCTACAACGTAAGAGAAACCAAGACATGTCCTATATGTGAGGAAAAAATAGATTATATCCGACTAAAATATAGTGGTAAGACTATATATCTTGGTCATCAAAGGATTCTGCCAAAAGTACATCTTTACCAAAAGTTGTGTAGGACATTCAATGGCTCAACTAAGGAACAGAGTGCTCCTAAACCTATGTTAGGGGATGTTTATGCAAGAGTAAACAACATTATAAATCATTTGGTAAATGACCATGTAATACTCTCACATGTGAAAATTCTTAATTTAAAAAAGAGGTCGATATTCTGGGATCTTCTTTATTGGAGTTCTTTGACCGTTTGATATTGTATCGATGGCATGTATGTTGAGAAAAATATTTGTGATAACACTATGTTGATTATACGTAGTAAGACTAAAGAAGGCATGAAATCCAAAATGGACCTACGTGAAATGGGTATAAGGAAAGAATTAACAAAAGAAGTTATCAAGGGTCATTGTACATATCTACTTTTTGCTTGTTACACCTTGTCTACAAAGGAGAAGAGAACTTTTTGTTAAGGTACCACATGGATACTCAACTAATATCTGTAGCTCGATATCAATGAAGGGTCTAAAGTTGAAAGGTCTTACTCTCATGATTGTCACACTCTAATGCAACATATATTGCTTGTGGCTATTTGATATATCCTTCCTAAACAATTAAGGTTTGCAATCACTAGGCTTTGCTTCTTCTTCAGCACTCTATGCAGCAAAGTAATTGATTCTGATATTCTAGATAAGTTGTAAAGAGAAGTGGTCGTTACCATGTGTCAATGTGAGCGATATTTTCCCCCTTCATTCTTTGATATCATGGTACATATAGTTGTCCATTTGATTAGGGAAGTGAAAATATTGGGTCCAATTTTCTTGCATTTGATGTATCCTTTTGAGTGGTACATGAGTGTTTTTAAAGGTGATGTTCAGAACTGTTATCACCCCAAAGGGAGTATCACCGAGGGCTATATTGCTAGGGAGGTTATGGACTTTTGTAATGACTTTTTGAGTTGTGACGAAACACATACTAATACTGTCAATCCTGATGTTTATTCTCGAAAAGGTATTTTGGGCGAATGACAGATAAATATTAGTTATGAGAAATGGGAACAAGCACACTTGTATGTTCTACACAAAATTGACAATGTGGGTATTTATATCACCGAACACACCAACAAGCTCAAGATAAGTTATCCTCGAGTCAGTTCAGTGTGACTTGCTATAGAGCATAATCTGACATTTATTAGGTGGTTTAAAAACAAAGTATTCAATCAACTATCTTAAACACCAAATAATATTACAAAAACTATCAAATGGCTCGTGTATAAGCCAAAGACCTGAGTTACATCTTATGAAGGGTTTGACATAAATGGATTTTCATACTACACAAAATGTCAAGATGATAAGAGTGTCATCCAAAATAGTTAGGTCACCCTTCAGGCGTCTTCATTGTATTTTTTTCGTGCCAAGGATAAGAGTTCATGTGAAGGAAAGAAGTCTTATTACTGTGTCATTGAAGACATATGGGAAATTGACTATACAAAGTTTAGAGTTTTATTATTTAAGTGCAAATGGGTTGATAATAAGAAATGAGTTGTAGTTGATGAACTCAGTTTCACAATAGTGAATTTTGAGTGGATAAATGAGAAGTTTGAACCCTTTATCATGACATCACAAGTAAAACATGTATTGTATATTGACGATCCTGCAAAAGAAAATTGGTATGTCATTCTTCATGGGAAAAGACAGTTCATTTCAGATCCTATTGATGAAGAAGAGTACTATGACAAGTATGATGACTTTAGTCCATTTTCTGTTGGCTTACCAAGTGTAAATGTTGAATCTAAACTTATGACTATACATGTGAAGATCACATAGAAGGGATATTAGCTTAAGGTGTATTCTTCATATGTGATCTGACTTTTTTTACGATATATAACATGTTTATTTGTTCATATGTGATCTGATTTTTCATATGTGATATGACTTTTTTCATGTGTATGACTTTTTTCATATATTTACTTTTGATTTTATAGATGACATCTAACTAGAAGCACAATGATCCTGAGTGTAAGGAGCCTGAGCGTGAGGATCATGACATCCTGACCAGGGTGCTAATAGTGTTGATAAATCAAAATGTATGAGATGGATAACTATGTGATGAAAATTGTCACGAATAGGCAAGGGAGGAAGGACGTTGTTGAATTCAATGAAGCAAACACGTTGATTACTAAAGAGTTTGTCAGCTACTGTGGGATCTCTGGTCAAAGCAAAGTTTCTCTCCTTGTTGAGGATTGGAGATAAGTGAGTACGGTCAACAAAAATCTCATATGGAAGGAGTTAGAGGTGATATAAATACATTTACTTTTTCTAGTCTTTTCCTATTCTTTCTTTTAACATTTTTAAATATTAATGAATGTTGAACAATTTTTAGGGATGGTATGAGCTTGATGAAAAGCTACATGGCAAGTCTATTATGCAGCTTGTCGGGAGAGGACATAAAGATTGTCAGACAATCCTCATAAGAGGCTAAATTTTTGGAGACAAGAAGGATTAGGACCCCACTCTTAAATGGAACTATATTGATAAAAATGATTCAAAGGAGTTTGTTGAGCAGATAAAACAGATGTGTTCAAGGTATTAAATTAATTACATTTTTATGATTTCTTATGGTTACTTGACAATATTTCTTTATTGAATTAATCAGGATATTTATGACGCTCAAAAAGATAAGAGTGATATAAATGTGCACAACCACTGATTGGGTTCATGTAGTTATTTTAAACACCACTAGATGAGAGAGCAAGAATGAGAGCAATAGCAAGGGCCTTCTACTTCTACTCCTTTCCCTGATGAGTCTTCTAGTGCTTTTGGAAGGTTACCTCGCCATATTGAGTGGATAGATGCGAGGAAAAATAAAGATAGAGAAATCTCTGTCCTAGCAACAGAAGAGGTGGCTTCAAAATGGTAAATTTCTTGGTCTCATAATATGTCCATTTTTTCACTATATTGTTAAGTTTTACTGATTAGTCAATTTTGATGATAATTAGTTGGAGCTGGGTGAGCAAACAACAGAGGGAAAGTTTACCCCTCAGGACATACACAATGAATTGGTGGATGCTCTAGGGACTGAAGAGTTAGGGGTGTTGGAGCTGGGTATGAGATAAAATTCTTTTTCGACGCATCCCAGTAAAAGTGTAAATCTACCAAGAAAGGGGAAGTGGACCATGAGTACGTGTAGAGATTGATAGATGTAGCCTTGGAGAATTCCAAGACTTCTCAGGCAGTGCAAGCTTCTCTAGCAGTCATGGAACATGTTCATCACTCGCCCACAGAATGTATTGGGAGTAGTCCTTCAGACCCGCATGGCAAGGACGGGGTAAGATTCAATTCAAGTCGATTTATATATACATTGTGATGAAAAAAATCCCTCAAGTCAATATATATATATGTTTCTCAATTTAAATTTTTTGTTTCATAAAATTTTAGGTGGCCAAAAAATGGTCTTGCCATCGATGTTCCATCACACAACATCATAGCATATGTTGAGGCTTCTATCGACCATTTGGTTCATGGTGTTCCCCTTTTCGCTGATCACGTTTGTGTGAGAGTCATACGTGTCATTTCGACAATAGGAGACACACCTCTCTCATATGAGCACATGGATGACACCACAGTCAGAGAGGTAGAAAGTGGTTTTACTGGGTGGCCTAAATGACTCGTCATATTTCTTCAGGTATGACAAATGTGTATTGAAATTTATATAAAAAATTGAAAGCTAATATGAGAATACATGCATGAAGCCACAACAACTAAGAATCCCCCTAGGGTTCTGAAGCCTTCGTCCCCACATTTTATTCCACATGAGTTGTTCGACTCATTAGTCTCTAGTTGCAAGACATTGACAAGATGGTTAGACAGTATATACTAGATAGATACCATTGTGGTCAGCCTTGGGGAGGAGATCGTAGGTATAGAACGCAACACTATTATAGTGTTAACAGATGTTTCTGAGCTATTTCAGTATCAATGGTCAAACACATCAGTGATAGAATTTTGGATACTGTGAGTCTGAATACAGTGTCATATGTGAAGAATTGTTTTTTGGATACTGTGAGTCTGAATACAGTGTCATATGTGAAGAATTATTTGTTTGTTTCCTATATATTAATTGAGTATTGTTATATATATATATATATATATCAGTCATTTGTATTACACGGCTGCTGAGTTCAAAATATCAAATTTGGCCTTTCTAATGCCATATTAATTAGTAGTATATTTAGATATCCGAGTGACATCAAAAATTATGTGACTACCGTGATGCAGTTTTTTTGTGCTTTCAAGAATTGTGATCTTAGCTCCTTCAACGTCGTGTAAGTTTTAGGCTTGTTGTTTATATGTCTGACTTATAGGTACAATTTGTTGTGGAATTTAATTTTTATTTCATCTGCCTTCTATTCACTCAGTAATAAGAATTGACAGTTATTATTGATTGTTCCCGAGAATTAGACTATGTATTTCTTTTATCTTTTGGGTATAAAATTGACACCAAATGAGGGAAATCCAATGAAATTGGTGATTCATGCTTAAGTATAGTTTTTCGGTGCCCAACATATTTGTTGATATTTGTATCATATGATAGTTTAATAATGCAACATATTTGTTAATTTAACTTATTGGGGTGTGAAAGCATTTCGTAATGGAAGAGGGAAAGTAGATAAGAGAAAGAAATCAGAGAAATCAATAACTTGGAAGAGTGTTGATGTAGTCTTCTCATTATAATTGCATAATATATTATCAACTCTTCTTAGTTACATTTATTAACGTAATTGTAATTATACATTGCCATATACAAGATGATGACTGAGCAAGCACATGTTACATGATATTGTACATGCAGACAACTATCACTCACACTCAACATATCAAATGTATAGAGAATGTAAGTTATTAGTCTTTGATCATATTAATAAAGCAATCTCATTTGATAATACTAACAATCAAATATAATTATAAGTCTCATTCTCTTTGCAATTTTTTGACAGTACTAAAACCCATACATTGGAGTAGTTGAATGACCTACGCGAACAGTGGGTAGCCTGCTTCATCAAAAATGTGGACTTGAATGAAAAATGAAGGGTTGATTAATATTTTTTTATAGTTCAAACTTTGATGTTAGATTTTATTTGTTATACTATTTTACATTGTGGACTTAAAATCTGAGATGGAAACTGATGTTGATATGTATTTGTGAGTGTGAATTGAATGTGAAGTGCATATGTGTATGAATCGAATGTGAAGGCGTGAGGAAGAGAATGATGTGTATTTATGCATATATGTATGAAATTAAATGTGTGGCTGAGAAATTAAATAGTTGAGTTGTGAGTTCATGGATTTGTATGTATTTGAAGTGAACAAATGATAGAATGTGTGGAATATTTGTTCCTAATTTGTATAATATTTTTTTCTTGAAGGTTTGTCGGCATGTTATTAAATAGTGATGCTTGTAGAGGCCTACAAATCTTCATATTTTCTAGTTCTGAAGAATTGCACAGGCTAGCAGCCTAACAGTAGGTCTGCAAACCTATTTTATAAAAAATATATAGACATTTCTTGACGGTTATTTCATAATAACCAACTACAAATCCATTCTACGTCAGTTATTTACAATAAACTGATAGGGTATACCTAAAATTTTCACTATTCAATCTCTAATAAATTGACATCGTGATATTTGATGTCGGTTATTTATCATTACACAACCGATGAGGAAATGTTAAAGGTGTCAGTTGTTATTCTTACAACCAATGAGGAAGGGCCAAAGGAGACCACAAATATATCACTCACTACGTGTTACGTCATTAGTTTTACTGTCACCTGGACCCGACGACAAAAGTTATTGTCGGTTTTCCGAACCAACAAAGAATGGCTGAGTTTAAGCGTTGCCCACTTGGTCGTTGGTTTTTAACTGATGTTGTATGCTTAAAATAACCGACACTATATCCTAATTCTATAGTAGTGAAGATTACCTAAATTCTTAAATTGATTGGTTAAGTTGTTGTTCTAGGGAAGGTCCTAACCTAGGGTGCCTTCTTGACTCACAGGAGGAGGTTAGGCTCCCTATCCACAACCTTACCCCACATATTTAGGGTTTTGCCTCCCCCATAGGTCCCTTTCCCATTTTTCAGTTGACCGAACCTAGGTCCGGACACAAACCCTAAAGTTCAATTCAGAGTTTCTATTTTCATTTTTATGTAACCATCGATTGCCCAATGTTTCATATGTATATTCAAAACTCTTCACATGAATCATGCATATATACATTATTGCATGTATGAGTATCCAACTTATTTATATTTTCTCTTTTTGTTTTCCCTAAATTAGGGTTTAAATGGGTAGGGTTATTATTTACCCACACTACTCCTATTACCCAAGACTAGGGTTTAAGGTTAGGGTTAGCGATTACACCCTACACCTTACAATTTTAGGCATCCCTTGACCAAAATAGGCTTTTCCTAAATCTTTCCTAGTTCCATCTAGGGTTTAAACTTACAAGGAAAAACCCAAAAAATATTGTTTAACCATTTCATTATTTTAACCTTTTATCTACATTCATTGGATGAGGATGTCTTAATCCTACTTTTTCTTGAAACCCGAACTTGAGATGAGGAGGAAATTTTCCTTTTAGGGTCTATTAAGCAAGAAGATGATGAGTGCATGAATTTAGAGATGAGAAGCTTAGAGGAAAATTTTACTTTAGGAAAATCCAGGTTCTGGCCAGACATGTATCACATTGCCTAAGGGAGTCCTTGTATACCAACTCAATGGTGTTGAGGAAAATATTGCTAGCCCCCAAAGGTGTGATCCTTTATAGACACCATTACCCTTAGGTTATACCCTAATAATTTTCCTTATATTTCTAAAGATTACATAGAAATATCAACTATTAAATATTATTTTGAAATTTTGGGATCTGTTACCAAATGTAACAACCTTACTTTTTAGTGTCCCCCAATTAAGAAATGACCCTAAAGTCGAGATCCATTACCTAAATTTCCAAGAACCAGATTCAACAAATAACAAATAATAGCAAGTAATTTACATTATTTCACACATTATTTACAAGATATGGAGTGATGCTCCTCTAAGGAGTTACATAAACTTTCAATGTGAGAACTATTATATATGAGAAGAAGCATCTAGTTGATCCTCCTTAGTTTTAATATCTTGAATTGATTTCATATGATTCACATTATCCTCGTAACTTCATATATGGTAATTACCTAAAACACCGACAATCCAAAACATGGTCAACATATTTCTATATTGTGTAAGTGGTGCAACCAAAAGTGAGCAAGTAAGATAACAACATATGATCAATCCATTACTTGTAAATAAGAACTACATTTTCATTACATATTCTAACCTATGTTTGATATGCTATCTTGGGCATAATCAATGTTTCTCCCAAGACTCGTGTGCATCACCCCTTGATACACATCATCCCAAGGTTCAGAATATGATAATTTAATTTATGTAATACTCATAGTAGCATTGTAGTTGAACAAAATGTAAATAAACATCCAATAGTTTATATCATCAATCTTCAAAAAATCCTCAGAAAATATCGACAACTAGTAATTGTGATTATTCATAATTATAACCACAAACTTGCAATATAAGTCTAGTACTTTAAGCATGTATCCAAACATCCAAGCAATCAACATAATCAACCAACATTATCTACATGTATGTATATCCTAAGGTGTCACCAATCATATTCAAAACAGTCTAGTCTAACATACATCCTAAAGTAGGGTTTAGGGTTGTCTCGAGTTTGGATAAGTAATAAGGGCACAAACCCTACTTCCCGCTCATCATGATTCTTAAGGTTTATGAACCCATATTAGTCATTAGGTGAAATCTTATATACCAAATCCATCATATACTTTCATTATGAACACCTAGATCGGATTACTAAGATTATCATATTGGTTTCAAAACCCTATTTCATCATATGTATGATTATTGGTCTAGAAACCCTAAATAACATGATTATTCTCATCATCATCTTGGATTCCCATTATATTTAGATATATCTGTTTAAATGACAAAAGAAACATTTTCAACATATTCAACATCTTAAATATTCAAATCTCTGATTAACATGTACTAATCACTTATCAATCATGCATCCAATATACTTTTGGAACAAGAAGCATAATTAGAGTCTCAAAGTAATTCGTGATCTACTCCTTTTTCTGATCAATTTGATATATAATTTGGATATCATACAAGTTACTAATAACCAACTACATATATCAAAAGATAAGCTTATCTAGGCCAATCAATGATCGCCAAGGCATCATTTATTTGCATTATTCTTATTATCCACTAATGGTCATGTGGCCCAGTCCCATCCCATGGGCTTATGCCTCATAGGCACCTACTCAATGTGGGCTGGTACTTAGGATTAGGGTGAGGTTACCATTCTACCCATACGTACATGTGATCTGAGTGTAGAGTCGTAACTCAACAAAGGGGATTCATCTCCTTCATCCTCACACCATCGTTGGAGCAACCAAGGAGGTAAACTCCCCAGTTGGGTCCTAGTTTGAGGCCTCAATTACCTCAAACAATATTCCCTTTGTCCTTGCCAAGTCCTACTGTATTTAGTGAATGACTGGGTGGTTCAGGTGGTGGCTAAAAATTGGGTCCTAAGCTTAACAAGGTTCGCAGAGAGACAATAGAGAATTATCCTGACACAAAACAATTTGGATGTTGTAGGGGCTTCCTGGGACCTTGAGAGGACTCCCCAACTACTCAGGCATGGTCGTAGTGGCTAGAGCAGCTACTTCTATGGCAAACTCCATGACTGCTAATGTGGAGTTCAAAGATACTCAGGCTCCCTTCATGCCTCGTTAAGGGTCATCCACCCTCCCGGACATCTGAAGATGCTTTGGGTCAGACAATTGGCTATCTTTGCTCTGGTCAAGGGAGGCAAGGTTAGGTTAGAGAGGATGAATACAAATATGGGTGAAGAATTTTGGGGATTTCTATCAACAATTGAGAAGAGAGGAGAGTTGTGGGGTTCAAGGGTGAACTCTCCATTACCTTTTATTGGCATGGGTACAAGGGTTTTCGATAATACCCTAGAATCACTGCTCGAGAGGGATTTGGGTTCTTCCTAAATATTGCATTACACCGTGTTATCTTCATTTCTATCTCATGAATCCAGTGGAAGAGGAATTGGAGAGAAAGGTGGAGAGGAGAGAGAGAGTGTGGCCATGAAAGATTATAGGTACCTTATTTGTGTTTTCTTTACCGTCACAAGGTAGAAGGCGATGGTTTAGCCATCAGTCTTAGATCCAACGGTCACACTCTACATGACATATTAGAGGAAAGTTGGGTACATCCCTCTAAAGTTGGGTTATTTTATCACTTTCCAAAAACTAACAAACATGTGTTTATTGCAAATAGGCCCCTATCCCTTTACAATTTTCTATAGGCTAGTGGGAACCTCCTTTTGATATGAAACTTGGACGAAAACTCAGTAATACCTTTCCCAACTTATATCTAATTTTTGGGATTTACTAGAATAACTCTCATAGACAAAACTTGCTCTTCAAGTATATTCTTTAAACAATTACTGACATCACATGGAAAGTCATTTTCTTCTCAATTTCTGGAAGTATCTCATTTTCCTTATTATATTCAAGTATTCCAAAAGTCAGATCAAAATATTCTTATTTTATGCCCACAACTTGTGTTGAAAGCCATGGTTAGATAATTACTCCATCTAAATCACACATTATCTTAGAATATTTTAAAAACTTGTTTATTATTCCATACTTCAATTATCTAACAACTCACAAGGCCATTATTACTCATTTATTCATGAAATCTCTTTTTTACAAAACTTGTTCCACTAGAACCTATTTTTAAAAGCAAAGAGTCTCATGGGCCTCACTTGGGCCATTGATTGAACCCATGCCACAAAGTGGATAGCTTTATTATCCTATCAATTACAATTAGGGAATTTTCTTATCAAACCCAATTTTATATTCTTAGTATTCAAATTTACCAAATTTGAGGATCTTATACATACTCTTTGGATGAGAATACCCTATCACACCCCTTTGACTTGGATTTTGATGCGATGTCATTGTCACCCTTTTGTTTATTATTTTCTTTAATGAAATTAGTAAGTGTATTTATCTTTGAAATTTCATAGTAATTTATATTCATCTCAGAAAAATTAAATGAAAATGTATTTCAAAATTAGTGATTTATCCTCAAATTGATGGTAAGGTTTTCATCACCTAATCAAATATAATAAATATGTGATTTTAATGATTTTTCCTAATTGATTAGAATTTTATAATATTCATACCTAATACTTTATAAGTCAAAAAAAATATGTATGGACTCAAAGAAATATATTATGCATGATGATGTGTTTGTGGTGACCTAATTCAATTATTATAGAAAGATGTTTTTAGGTTTTGAGTTATTAATGATATATTAACCCTAATTTCACATATGTTCTTAATATGTTGGTTGAAGATTTTGTGAAGATCTAGGTTTGACTTTGGACGTGTTTAGACTTGATATTAGGTATGATATATTCCCTATGAGTCTTATTGAGCAATTAATATCTTCTCTATCTCTCTCTTAAACCTCTATGAGGTATTAGTATATTGAAATTCCTCTTTCATGTTTTGATTGTCTATTTGGTTCTATTTTATTGAAATAGATCTTTTGATCTCCTTATTTTGTTGGATATGATATTTTGATCCTAATTTGTATCTTTTTCATAGTATTCCATGTGGTAACTCTAATTTTAGGAATTGAACTAAATGAAACTCTAACTTTCTAGTGATGGATATTTTATGATCTTATGATGTATTCATAAGGTCCTACGATTTTAGGCCTTGGATACCATTTATAACGCTTAGGACCACTGCCCAAGGCTCTAGTGGAGTTTCAAGAATGGTGAATGGCTCCATAGACCACCACTAGCATTAATTGCACACTTTGTCGTCACCCACGCGCAAGCCAAGATAAACTTCTAGGCTGGTCTCCTATCCTAGTACTACTATGAGTTGAGCACCCTTAACTACAGAGTTCCTTAGTGATGACCTCCCTGAAAAGGAGGTTTACCTTGGTGATATGGGTAGTCCAATCATACCTTTTAAGATCATCCAAGGCCTAAAATACTAATATGTTACAATCTCCCCCACTTAGAAGACTCTTGACGTCCTCGTCAAGCCTCAAGTATATGGTCTCATAATATTTTCTTTTTTCTGTGCATACCCATAATGGCCTATGGACACCTAGCTCCTAACCACAAAATACCAGCACAAGGGTGGCTATATCACCATGGACAACCCTTTCCAACATGCCTAGACCGCACGACTCAAGACCGGCATGCCACATGCCCATGTGGGCCCCACCTACTAGAGATGTATTGGCTCTGATACCATTTGTAGAGCATGGGACCACTACCCAAGGCTCTAATAGAGTTTTATGAATGATGAGTAGCCCCACTGACCACCACTAGCCTTAACTACACGCTTTTTCCTCACTCACGCGCAAGTCAGTATAAACTTTTTGAATGGTCACCCATCCTAATACTACTATGGGTTGAGCATACTTAGTCATAGAGTTCTTTAGTGACGGGATCCCTGAAAAGGAGGTGCATCTTGATGATATGGGTAGTCCAATCATTCCTTTTCAGATCATTTTATTTGAGGTCTTAAATCTTGCAACGTTATAATATCTTGTTTATGGGTCCTTTGACCCCATTGATATCATCAGTTGGATGTTCTCATTCCTTATTTGAACATGACTATACTTTATCTTGCCTACCCTATACATGTGTGATTGACTAGTTATAATTAGAAGTAGTGACAACATATTTTAGACAATGGGTTTTATTTCCCTACCATTTATAATAGTTTAGGCACTAGGTTTTATTCTCCTACTAAGCACTACATTTTTATTCCCCTTTCACATATTATATTAACAACTGAGTTTTATTCTCCTGCCATGCACTAAAATTTGTATTCCTCATGCAAAATTCTACATTTGTTTAGAATTGAGGTTCATTCATCCTGCCCCTTCATATAGAATATATGAGTTCCTACCCTACTTTTTGGTATATGTTAGTATGCCTATTATTCACCATGTAATTGTTTATATTTGTGGTATTATTGATGTGACATTGTTTAAAAGACAAGAAACCATCTTATTGTTTATCCTCTTTAAATGAATTATCTTTTAGTTAACATTATTGTAACATATTGAAACCTAGCATCCTGATTTTTGGAATCTATTCCATGAATGTAATGCTTGTATGCTTAATCCTTAGTTTTGAAAAAAAAATGATGGAGATATACCCTACCACATTTGTTTGTAACCCTAATGGATATAGTTAATACATATAACATGAATAACTCAACAATAACCCTAACATATATAGTTTTGGAAATAGATATAATACATTAAGTGGCATTAGGATCTATAATCAATATAACCTAAAATGATAAACTCATATTAACCCAATAACCTAAATATGTGCTGACATGTAAGGAAGTTCATGAAATATGTCACATATGCTTCCTTTGCTAACTAATATACAAATAATGACTAATGTATGTGTAGTGAAAGGAATAATGTGCTTAATACACGAAATGGAATAACAATTGGAGTTTCCATGTCCATAGATATTAATTAAATGCCATAATTTTAGTTAATGTTGAATGAATGAGCTTATTAGGTTAAATAAGTAAAATATGAAAATTTGTGCAGTATAATTCACCATAACCCTTTTTATGATGATATGAGGATAATAAGACTCCAAGTAATTAGTTTGATGATAATGATGTGGCATTATAACAAGTATGAAGATAATGAGTTTAAATCCTAATTGTATTGGATTACATTAAAAAAAGTTTCAAAAGTAAAATATAATCTCAAAATCAAGTTCATTGGGTCCCAATTAGCTTAGGTGCCAAGTTTGAGATTAAATGTATAATCTTAGATTTCCTATTTCTATTAAGGAAAGAAAATATAAGATTTAACTCTATGATATTAAATAAATTATTGAATAACTTCAAAACTAGAAACTAATTTCAAATTCAGATTCTACATGTATTATTTAGTCTAGGTCTAAATTTCATCTCCATTGAGCATTCAATGATCCCTCAAATAGATTTAGAAAGAAATATCAATTTAAAGGGTTAATTTGATAAATGTTTCAATAAATGTGATTGATTTCCTATAGTTGGTGAATCATTGTCATGCTGGTTTTTCTAAAATGCAGACTCTTTCTGGACTTTTTGATTTAGATTAGATAGTGCCTTCTATCTTATCGCCTACCTCCAATATGTAGAATGTTTCCCCTGTACACACCACACAAAATCCCAAATTTCTTTCCCTGATTTCTACTCAACTTTCCATATCTAGCATGAAATCTTCTCATAGGGTTTCCTGATTCCTTTCCATTTCAATTAAACTCTAACTTGATGGATCATTAGTGCCCATTTATCTCCAAATAACTTTACACCCCTTCTTCATTCGATTTCATGCCCCTTATGCCCATGTCGTCTTTGCAGACCTACATCCTTGCCATAACTCTTCCAATATGATCCTCACATCTCTTGAATCACGATCATGATCACAAAACCTCCTCCTTTGGTCCATGGGTATGTTTTCGATCTCAATAGTTCTCGGTGGCCACTTGGGATCTGAGGTGATATCTCCAGCCATCACACCCCATGAAGAAGATATGATATCCCTCTTAACTCCCTTGTGAAGACTCCACCATCATCAACTGTCCCCTAAGGCAAGCACTTTGTAAACCCCCTTTTTATTTTGTCTTATCTGCTTTGACGATGTATTGATGGTTTCATGGTTGTGAATGTGGATTGGTCGTTTGTTGATCGTATCGCCTTTAGTTTGACCTCATAAAGGAATCAAAGTTCCTTGTTCCAATTTTAGGCGATTAGATCTTTCTTTTCCAGTTGCTCCATCATGTCAGACATGGTGGAAGAGTTTCTGCAACTTCATGCAAAGTAAAATATAGTATGGGATCGTGAGAATATAACCTATGTGGTGGTGTGATTTTGATAACCTAATACAATCTTGATAAAAAGGTGAGTTTTAGGGTTTATGTTATTAATGTGAACCTAACCCTAAATTCATATATGCATTTAATAGGTTTCTTGTAACTCTGATTTGGCATTGGTTATATCTGTACTTGATATGAGGTATGTTGTGTTCTCTATGAGTCATATTGAGCAAACGCTCTCTTATTTATATATCTCAAACCTATATGAGGTATTAGTTTAACATTCTCTTTCATGTTTTATTGACATATTTGGATCTATCTTATTTGTATTTTGTTGTGAACTTCATAATATGTTGGATATGCTTGTTGTACCTTACTGTATATTGTTCATCTTATTCCGTGTGGAAACCCTAATTTGAGGAGTCAAACTAAATGAAACTTTCAAGTGATGACCTTTTGTGGTCTTATGATGAATTTTAATTGTGGAGATGGATGAATAATTGTTTATGGGTCCCCTGATCCCACTTGATATCAATTGGATGGTCTCATCCCTTTTTTGAGCTTCACTATATTTTATCTTGCATGCCCTATTTGCATGTGTGATTGACTAGTCATAACTAGAAGTACCATATTTTAGGCATTGGGTTTTATTACCCTTCTAGTGATATTAAGCACTAAATTCTATTCCCCTATTAGCCACTGGGTTTAGTTCCCCGGTCAAATATGATATTAGGCATTGTATTTTATTCCCCTTCCATGCACTGAGGTTTTAGTCCTCGTACAAAATACTATATTTATTTGGCACTGAGGATTTAGTCATCCTGCCCCTTGGTATAGAATATATGGGTTCTTGACTTGATTTTTAGTATATGCTAGTCTACTTATTACTCACCATGTAACTATTTATGTTTCGTGATATTATTGATGTGATACTACTTAAAAGGCAAGAAATTTCTGATGGATTATCTTCTTCAAATGTTCTCTTTGATATCCATTTGAATGTCCTTTTTTCTTCTTGATTTAGGAATCCTTGAACATTTTATTAATGTCCTTGTCCTCTGTTATTACTTAGTTTCTATTTATATGCACATACTAGGTTTTATGTTGATAACATCCACTTTGTCTTCTTTTGTAGAGTATGCTTTCAACCCCTTTAGGTGAAGAACATTGAGGACTTGATATGATAGCATGGGTGTGGATTAGTGAAGCTAACTCTTGACAGACACACTTGAGATAGATTGGACATCCCTTTGCCTGGAAAAGAAGTTGTTTCTTTCAAGTAAAACCCAAGCTGGAGATTATTATGATAATTTAATATATTGAATATATCCATTGAATTTATTTCCACTACTATACTTTGGTCTTGTATACCATTCATTTTAGGAAAAAAGTATACCTATTCCAGTATGTTGGTTAATGTGTTTGGAATAGATGGGGTAATTCCTCAAATTTAGTGAGAAGTAGATCCTGATGTGGGTCCCACTCCATATAATTATTCTTTTTATCATCCTATTGAATTATTTGATATCTTTATCTTGACTTGGGAAGCCTTGAATAGATTATTGGTGTCCTTTTCTCTAATATTATTCAATTCATATTTATATGCACATATCGCTTTTATGCTGACAACTTCCTGTAACATCCCTGACTTGGGTTATGTGTTAACCCTAGATGTTTTGCCTAATAAGGTTGAGTAGATTCTTAATATTATCTTGGTAAAAGTAATTAGGGCTCATGAGAAACTTATGTTTCAATTTTGGTCCTGATTGAGCAATGTTGAAGCAATGTTTGCTTATTTTGGACTAAAGTGCAAATTACCCAAGTTGAAGGGTTAAATTGCAAATGTTTCATGATAAGATGTTCCTCTGATGTATAGACATCATAATAATGAATATAATGTAGTGATATGGTTTTCACAAGCTTGGGCACCAAGATTAAGCTTGTAAAGCAATCCTTGTGCATTAAACCTAGTTTTGGTGTAATGTGCAATTTACCCAAAACCCAGGGTTCAATATACAAATTACCACTTCAATAAGGTCCATAATGTTTCTTGCCATCATTTAGAGCAAAGAAAATGAGAGGGGCACCTCATTTGAATTAAGTTGGAGGAGAGAGAATCTTGATATTAAAATAATCAAGATTTAATCCTAAGTGAAACCCTAAGTCAATTTAGGGCAAAAATGAATGTATTAATTAAAGGTCCTTCAACCCAAATTAAAATGATTGGATTCAGATGTGTGTGGATAATCCTAAAGCCTTGCAAAGGCACGAGCATATCCTAAGGAGGTGAAATTCCACTCACCATTATTATAAGAAAAAGAATTTCCACTCAAATATGAATATTCTTATTATAAGGGTTAAGGTGCTTAATTTCTTTTCCCTTAATTCATGGATAATGGAAGGGAGTTCGGTGGGTATAGATATTCCCTTGCATGCAAGAAACCAACGGGGAAGTGGTGGCAACAATTTTGGAATGAAAAGACTTTTATAAAGTATCTTCTCTCTCCTCAATTTTCTTATAAAAGTACCTTTTCCAAGCCCAAACAAAGGCTTTTTCGGATTTATTTCTTTCCCCTTGCTTGGAAAACGACCAAGGAGATGTGGAAGATCATTAGTACGACCCCCAACCTGTTGGTAAGGTTCTTGAGCTCCTTTCACCTTGAATCCATGGTGAAAATCAAAAATCAATGCATGAATTCTTCATAACTCGATCCCCTCTTCAATTCTAACCAATTCTTTTCACTCAAAGCTTGAGGACGACCCTTGGAATAGTGAAAGGAGTTGCATCCACCATTGTTGCCGTGAGCTTGGAGCTTTGGAGATCAATTGGAGGCGGGTTTTCTAACTTGAACCCATATTCATTATTATTGAACTCAACTTCTCAATTCAATTGATTCAATTGCTCTTTTTGTAATACCCTTGATTAGTTGATGAAATTGCCAAGAAGATGGCAGTATATTTCGAAGGTTTTCAGGTTTATGATGATGACATCATCACAAGCACACACCTTATCCAAGAGAATGAGCAAACGGTTTTCAAAACTGCATGATTTAGTTAGTTGCAAAACCGAATGGACACTTTTGAGTTCAAAACCGTTTGGAGTATTTGGACTCCAAGACCGCATGGGTAATTCACTCAAAAATGTATGGGTAATACACCCAAGACCTCATGGGTAATTACTCAAGACCGCATGGGTAATTTTACCCAAGATCCGATGGATAATTCACCTCAAAACCAAATGGGTTTCAACTTCAAGATCGATTGGGTAATTTAGTCCAAAACCGAATGGGTAATGGACTCAAAACCGTTTGAGAGGGTTGACGAAGGGTTGACCGTTTGATATTCCTGTTCCTAATTATGTTGGTTGATAACCCATCAAATTTTATGGATTAATTCCAAAGGAATCATGAGTTGAAGGCTAATTAATTAGGCAAACCTAATTAGATTAAGTGCTGATTTTCAACTTGAGTATTTTAACTTTTTGGGCAAACGATTTCACAACCATTTGAGAGGGTTTACCAAGGGTTGACCGTTTGAGATTCCTGTTCCTATTCATGTTGGTTAATGACTCACCAAATTTTATGGATTAATTCCAAGGGAATCATGAGTTGAAGGCTAATCAATTAGGCAAACCCGAATTGGATTAAGTGCTGATTTTCAATTTGATTGATTTGACTTTTTGGGTTATTTAGCCCAAACGGTTTCAAAACCGTTTGGGGATCACCCAAACGGTCTCAAGACCGTTTGGGGGTCACCCAAGACCGTTTGGAGGTCTAGGGTTGGATATGGTTAAGTGTTTGAAGGACAAACGATATGGTGTTAACCCTATTCGGCAAAGTGCTGATTTTGCATTGAAATGAGTTGATGTTTTGGGTTGATTGACCCAAACGGTTTCAACACCATTTGGGAATCACCCAAACGGTCTCAAGACCGTTTGGAGGTCACCCAAGACCGTTTGGAGGTCTAGGGTTAAGCATGGTTTACCAATTGAAGGTCTAAAGGTACCAAATCACTTTGCAATTAAGTGCTGATTTGATGATCAACTCAATAGACCAATCCTTGATGAAATTTCACTAGAATCCAAGGGTTGGATGAGCCAAACGGTCTCAAGACCGTTTTGAGCTCATCCAAACGGTCGCAATACCGTTTGGAGCTCACCCAAGACAATTTGGAGGTCTAGGGTTGAGTATGGTTAAGCAATTGAAGATCCAAAGGTACTAAGTTGAAGTGCAATCAAATGTTGATTTGGTGATCAATCTAATGATCCAAACTTTGATTGATTGACTTGGATTTTGATGTTGACATGGGAAAACGGTCTCAAGACCATTTGGAGGTCATCCAAACGACCTCAAAACCGTTTGGGGTCAGGTCATGCCCAATTTGGATGATGGTTCAATGGTTTTAAAGTAACTAGTTTCACATTGGTTAATGTTGAAGGATCATCGATTCCAAACCCTAATTCAATTGATTCAAACCCTAATTGATGATCAATTGAGGGTCAATTGAGGGTCAAATCAGTTGAAGGTTGACCTACTAAACTCAATTGAAGTATGGTGATAGGTCCAATTGATGATTGGATACAGGAATTCAATGATTGAAGGAACCAACATTGGAAACCCTATTTTAATTTGATTGGTTGAGACCATATTTGGTCCATGCGGTTTTGAGGAGGTTTGGACCAAATGGTTTGACCGTTTGGAGACCCAAAGTGCAAACGGTTTCAATACCTACTTTCAATTGGTTTCAAGTATAACTTGTTCAATTAGTTTTCAACCAATTGATGTATGAGAACCAAGATCATTGAGGGTCTAAGTAATTAACTTTGTGAAGATTAACATGGTTAACCCATTTGAATATCTCATGTAATTGAAGGTCCAATTTGGTGAACTTATTTAGATACTTAATGCAATAGAAGATTTCAATGGTTAACCCAATTGATCACTTTGTGGAAATGAAAGTTTAATTGGTCAATCCTTTTGAATTCTTTATATAATTGATGGTTTATTTGATTAGACAATTTGGACATCTAATATGATCAAAGGTCAATAAGCTATGTGATTATTAAAGATGTAGACCCATGATGATTGTGAAGGTTAACCCTAGCTATGTGTACTCAAGTGAAGAGTTGACCTAGATTAATCTTGGAGTAGTTAACCTCCTAAAGAGGATGAGAGAGAGAATGAGAGAGATGAATGCTTATATAATTAAGCCCTAATTCTCTCATTATGAGTAAACTATGTGATAAGGGTTGATCTATAATAATGAGATCATGAAACCCTAATCAATGAGCCTTAACCCTAATTAGAGCAATGCTATGTGAGAAATCCTAATTAGAGCAATGCTATGTGTAAAACCCTAATTAGAGCAATGCTATGTGTAAAACCCTAATTTGAGTAAAGCTATGTGTGAAACCCTAATTTAGGATAAAACTGAGTGTCATTTTAAATCCAGGGTGATGATGTAACCCTAACTTAGTGTAACAATGAAGGAAACTCTAATTTGGGTATGAGAAAAGAGAAACCCCACCTGGATGTGAATGGTAAACCCTAATCCCTAAATTGGGATAAAGATATATGAAATCCTAGTATAGGGTAGTGTCATTAATCCTATGTTAAGACCTAGCACTGGGTGATGTGTTGTGAAATCTTAATTTCACATAATACTAGGTGAATCCTTGATATAGAAGAATGATTATATGAAACTCTATTGAAGAGTAATACTATGTGAAATCCACAAATATATGGAATATGCAATGTGAATCCTCAAACTATAACTATGGAGAATGCTATTCCTAATAGTGGAATAGTGATTAATGTTATGACAAATGTAACACCTAGAGAGGTTGATAATGGGTATCCTTATACTAATAGTCCCTGATTAAAAGGGTAAGTCTATATCATTGACAATGGTTGCAGATCCTAAGTGAGTGACTAATGACCAATACTTTACATGATAAATGTGATGAACTGGTGCATAAAGTATTAGGATGGGGAATATCCTAATACAAGCTAAGTGTATAAACCCAAGAAAGATAATGGTGTTGAGGGAAGTGATACCTTAAGATATGATAGATATCACATCCAACACCCCAATACCGGTATACCTTGATGTGTTATAAGTCCAGTATAATTGGATGAATGACACATGAGATGTGTCATGTCAATGGTTACATTGAGATGTAATGCACTCTGTGAATGTAGGCTAACATGCCTTACAAAAAGGTTACTCCAAACCTATAAACTATGATGTAATCATAATCTGATAAAGATGAGAGAGAAACTCATACTTTGTGTTGATAATACATTCAATGATGAATGATGAGTATAAATAGGTATGATTGAATACTTATGTTATTCATATTGATTCCTTGCTATGTGAATCCCTAATATAGGGTAATGCTATGTGAAACCCTAACATAAGTTAATGATATGTGAATCCCTTATACAGGGTAATGCTATGTGAAACCCTAGTACAAAGTGATTCTATGTGAAGTTCTAACACAGAGTAATCCTATATGAAGCTCAAATACAGACTAATGGGTTATGAATGTAATAAGATAACCCTTAGTTGCATAGTACTGATATGTAATGGTATCATGATTACTAATCATGCAGATATGTTGAGATGATGAGCATAGCCAGGTATGAGCTATGATGTTCTGTATACTGGAAATGTTCTATAGGCCTTATAAACCTTCATATTCTTTGTTGCTTAGTGAGAGGTGTCCTACAATTAATAAGTCATGTGTGTCACATGATGTGTTAATTATCTTAGGTTGTTTATGAGCTTTGTGAACTATGTGCAATGCTTTGTGTAGAAAGAATTATAAAGTCCATGGGTCAGATGATATGAAGGTATGAAGTTACCAGATAGTGGAAATAAGTGTTCTATGGTGAGTTATGAGTTTAAATACCCAGATTCTATAATCATGATAATGAACTTGTTAAGAAGTAGAAATGTACTTGATGAGATGAGGGACTAAGATCCCAACACTTTGTGAAAAGAGTATGGCTACAGGCCATGACTCCCCAATGACAATGCCAGGCATTAGATATATGATCTAAGCCTAAAGAGAGTTAATGTTGTGGTAATGATTCCATAGTGAATAAATGTTATACATGTTCTTTATATTCTTTAAAGGATAAGTGACATGTTGTTCTATCAAATTATAGCTATAATGCTTTTGATAAGAATAATGTTCTAATCTGTTAGACATGAATATATTTGCTACCAAACAAATATGATTCATATGTGCATATTTATCTTCTTAAGCTGCAATAATAATGTTTCTGGCGGAGAGTTATATATCTCTCTGGGGCAATTTACAATTGTCTCACCCCCGTGGGAACTACATTTCTAGATGGACGCGGACGAGGAGATAGGAATCCTTCAGTAGGAGAAGGACAGCAGCAACAGCAGAAGGGACGACAGTGAAGTCTCAGGTGGAGACACTGGCTGTTATGCCTTGTATAGTTATATATAGAGTCCTATGTGTCGTCTATGTACTCTCAGGTCCTCGGAGTAGTAGTTAGTACTTTCGAGATTTTGGCTTAGTGCCTCGAGATTTTCATACTACGTTTAGTTTGATAGGACAGTTAATGGTTGTAATTCTCAAAAGGAGATGATACAAAAATATATACCTTTGAACAAGAATATAATTATGTTACTTTGGTTCTATGTGAGAAAGTTTTCTTTTGATGGATCTCTTGATAAAAAAGTTTTAATTTTTAGTGATTTTTGGTAATCCGTTGCTTAATGAACACTTCCGCATTAGTTAATTATGTTTTCATGAGTTGTATGCCACACTTTCACTTTGACTTCTCATGTGGGGTATGCTTCTAATCCTGTAAGTGAAGGACTAGGATGATTTGACATGATGATCCAGACTTGGCTTAATGGAGATGACCCTTAGGAGATGGAATTGAAATAGTTTGGAAACTCCTCTACTTTGTGAAGTTTCTTTCATGTAAATCGCAAGTGAGAGATTATTATCTAATCTTGTAAATTGGATATATCCATGATATTTATTCGCTACTATTCTTATATACTATTCATTTAGTAAATAAAAAATACACATATTCCACCATACTTGTTAGTGTGTTTGGATTGGATGTGTTTGCTCCTCAAATTGAGAAAGTAATGGATCCCCTCTTGGGTCCCACTGCTTAATTGGTCATAAAGGTTCTTGAAATCATGCAAGGACATATATACAAAGTGTTAGATGTATAAGGCATCCAATCATTACGATGCTTGCAAATAA
>OY856410.1:656648405-656670905 GCA_963693085.1 Alisma plantago-aquatica
CCATGTTTACCACTACACCAAATCTAGCTATGTATTTTGTTGTGTCAAACAAGGTATATATAGCATTTGCATTTTGTATGTATTGTGAAAAATGAATAATGCATACACAAAGGATCAAACCTTAGACCTCTTATATATGAGTGAAACTCTAAACCACTACACCAAGTCCATGTCTAAGATGAATATGCGGTAAATAAAATATATATTATCAATATATCATTACAAATATATGTATACATGTATATATATATATATACTTTTTTATAGGGGCGTGGCCCCTGCATGCCCACCCCCCTTGGGTCCACCCCTGGTGGTGATCTTAATACGAATTTGATCTATCCTAATCTGTGTGGGTAATATTACTTCTATGATGTAATCTGTGTATCTTTTTACTCAGAGAGTTCTATCTTGCTTTGTTTGTGATGCTCGTTCAAGAAAATAACATCAAGAAGACAATGGGGATGCACTTCGGTCAATAGATTCACGATGACGACACAAAAATAACTTCTAAATGCACTGCTCGACAGATTCACAACTCACAAGAACACATATGCGGGAAAAAAAGTAGCACACTGTAATTGGTAAAGTGTGGATACTAAGAAACAAGATATAGAAACAACGCAAATGTGATAATTAAGGGAGTTAGTAAAGATTTATTTTTTAGAAAAGGCGGCTTGCAGAGAAACTGGAAGGACAAGCTTTATGTGTGCATCTTTCTTTAGAGAGATAAATAACTGGGTAAGAACTATTAATTATGGCCCCATCACTATTTTGATCTTGGACATCATTCTTCAATCTGAAGGACAAGAATGATGTCGGTGCATATAAATTGTGTGTACTTGGGTACACGATTTTTTTACCCATCAGGCTAGTGTACACTCGAGTGTACCGGAGGCACCGTACACCTCAGTCATTTTTTAAGATGCAATAACTTTTTGAAAAATCGAAACTGTTGAAATTATCATAAGAACATAATATATAATAAATTTTAGCTCATTTGGACACTTATAGGTCATGCATCTAAAGGAGGCAAAAATTATGTATTTCAAATTAGTTTTGTGTGTCGATTTTGTTGTCCTTGACTGAGTGACTTACACTAATCCAAATGAGTTCAAATTTTGTATGTGACCTATTATTATTATAACCATGAAGATCAATGGATTAGATTTTGGAAAAACATGGTCTAGATAAGGCAACACCATTGGAGTGTACGGCGTGATCTGTACACTCGAGTGTATTTTAGCGTGACTATATATATATATATATATATATATATATATATATATATATATATATATATATATATATATATATATATATATATATATATATATGTGTGTGTGTGTGTGTGTGTGTGTGTGTGTGTGTGTGTGTGTGTGTGTGTGTGTGTGTGTGTGTGTCTGTGTGTGTGTGATATACTTGTGTCTTTTTTTCTTTCTTTTTCTCTCTGAAGGGGTGAGAGTTCGGGGTCTTCCTTCTTGGGGTTCTAGGGTCTGAGGACTCTTTGTCGTAGTGGTAGCTTGTTGCACCCGCTTTAGCCGTAGTAGGCATTTAGGGTTTTGTAGGGCTAGGTGTAGCTATTGACAGGCCACCTATTATCTCCAAGGAAATCAATATCTCAACTCTTCTATATTAGAATTCATCCCTAAAGACCAATGGAAAGAATACTCTCTAGAATTTTTGCCAATTCCCATACAAACCCTTCCATAGTTCGAACAATGCCAATAAAAAATTGTGAAGAAATTAATTTTAAAAATATAGAACAATCCATTCAAAATTGGGAAATGCCTAAAGTTCTCATAAAAGACAGTTACTTTAAAGGTGGTTTTCGATTGATATCCAACTATTACATCAAAACTATTGAAAAACCTATATCAGTTACATCTTCAAAAGAATGCATACAAAATATGTCTAAAAGAGATATAAATATGATAAAAAATAACTCAAGATACAACTTCATTCATTTAGGATTAGTCCAAGTATCTGCCAAATCCTTAACGAAAAAAGGTATAAATTGTTTTGTACTCATGTGCCTTAGAGACTGTAGGCATCTAAAATTTTCAAATTCCCTTCTTGGACTCGTAGAATCAACATTAGATGATGAACCTGTTTACGTTAATGCATTTCCTAATTTCTCAATTTTCCTTTCCAACCCAGGCTTTTTGAAGGTCTTAACCTTGAATGTGCAAACATCAGGATTTGACATGGATCCAAATTCTGAAAATATTGTACTATGTTATGGAGTTTGCATCAAGGCCATGAACACAGTAACTCCTCAATCCTTGATTTGCCCAGAAAAAGGGCTTACAACTCTTTTTCTAACCAATATAAAAAACAAAGCCATTATTCCTAAGGCCTTGCGATGGGAGGAAGATAAGCTTCCAAAAAATTAGACCATGCCGCAAGCAATGCACTTGTACCTAGAGAAAATATCAAAATACAAAATATTATCGAGCACATTAATGGTGATGTAGAAATAAGTTTATGTCCTTCAGAAAGAAGAAATTCTACTTGATCTCAGTCTAGGGAAAACACCTTATAAGTTAAGCTTCCACCTTAGAATGTGGGTATTTATATCACCGAACACACCAACAAGCTCAAGATAAGTTATCCTCGAGTCAGTTCAGTGTGACTTGCTATAGAGCATAATCTGACATTTATTAGGTGGTTTAAAAACAAAGTATTCAATCAACTATCTTAAACACCAAATAATATTACAGAAACTATCAAATGGCTCGTGTATAAGCCAAAGACCTGAGTTACATCTTATGAAGGGTTTGATATAAATGGATTTTCATACTACACAAAATGTCAAGATGATAAGAGTGTCATCCAAAATAGTTAGGTCACCCTTCAGGCGTCTTCATTGTATTTTTTTCATGCCAAGGATAAGAGTTCATGTGAAGGAAAGAAGTCTTATTACTGTGTCATTGAAGACATATGGGAAATTGACTATACAAAGTTTAGAGTTTTATTATTTAAGTGCAAATAGGTTGATAACAAGAAATGAGTTGTAGTTGATGAACTCAGTTTCACAATAGTGAATTTTGAGTGGATAAATGAGAAGGTTGAACCCTTTATCATGACATCACAAGTAAAACATGTATTGTATATTGATGATCCTGCAAAAGAAAATTGGTATGTCATTCTTCATGGGAAAAGATAGTTCATTTCAGATCCTATTGATGAAGAAGAGTACTATGACAAGTATGATGACTTTAGTCCATTTTCTGTTGGCTTACCAAGTGTAAATGTTGAATCTAAACTTATGACTATACATGTGAAGATCACATAGAAGGGATATTAGCTTAAGGTGTATTCTTCATATGTGATCTGACTTTTTTTACGATATATAACATGTTTATTTGTTCATATGTGATATGACTTTTTTTATGTGTATGACTTTTTTCATATGTTTACTTTTGATTTTATAGATGACATCTAACTAGAAGCACAATGACCATGAGCGTTAGGAGCCTGAGTGTGAGGATCATGACATCCTGACCAGGGTGCTAATAGTGTTGATAAATCAAAATGTAAGAGATGGATAACTATGTGATGAAAATTGTCACAAATAGGCAAGGGAGGAAGGACGTTGTTGAATTCAATGAAGCAAACACGCTGATTACTAAAGAGGTTGTCAGCTACTATGGGATCTCTGGTCAAAGCAAAGTTTCTCTCCTTGTTGAGGATTGGAGATAAGTGAGTACGGTCAACAAAAATCTCATATGGAAGGAGTTAGAGGTGATATAAATACATTTACTTTTTCTAGTCTTTTCCTATTCTTTCTTTTAACATTTTTAAATATTAATGAATGTTGAACCATTTTTAGGGATGGTATGAGCTTGATGAAAAGCTACATGGCAAGTCTATTATGCAGCTCGTCGGGAGAGGACATAAAGATTGTCAGACAATCCTCATAAGAGGCTAAATTTTTGGAGACAAGAAGGATCAGGACCCCACTCTTAAATGGAACTATATTGATAAAAATGATTCAAAGGAGTTTGTTGAGAAGATAAAACAGATGTGTTCAAGGTATTAAATTAATTACATTTTTATGATTTCTTATGGTTACTTGACAATATTTCTTTATTGAATTAATCAGGATATTTATGACGCTCAAAAAGACAAGAGTGATATAAATGTGCACAACCACTGATTGGGTTCATGTAGTTATTTTAAACACCACTAGATGAGAGAGAAAGAATGAGAGCAATAGCAAGGGCCTTCTACTTCTACTCCTTTCCCTGATGAGTCTTCTAGTGCTTTTGGAAGGTTACCTCAACATATTGACTGGATAGATGCGAGGAAAAATAAAGACAGAGAAATCTCTGTCCTAGCAACAGAAGAGGTGGCTTCAAAATGGTAAATTTCTTGGTCTCATAATATGTCCATTTTTTCACTATATTGTTAAGTTTTACTGATTAGTCGGTTTTAATGATAATTAGTTGGAGATGGGTGAGCAAACAACAGAGGGAAAGTTTACCCCTCAGGACATACACAATGAATTGGTGGATGCTCTAGGGACAGAAGAGTTAGGGGTGTTGGAGCTGGGTATGAGATAAAATTCTTTTTCGACGCATCCCAGTAAAAGTGTAAATCTACCAAGAAAGGGGAAGTGGACCATGAGTATGTGTAGAGATTGATAGATGTAGCCTTGGAGAATTCCAAGACTTCTCAGGCGGCGCAAGCTTCTCTAGCAGTCATGGAACATGTTCATCACTCGCCCACAGAATGTATTGGGAGTAGTCCTTCGGACCCGCATGGCAAGGATGGGGTAAGATTCAATTCAAGTCGATTTATATATACATTGTGATAAAAAAAATCCCTCAAGTCAATATATATATTTTTTTCAATTTAAATTTTTTGTTTCATAAAATTTTAGGTGGCCAAAAAATGGTCTTGCCATCGATGTTCCATCACACAACATCATAGCATATGTTGAGGCTTCTATCGACCATTTGGTTCATGGTTTTCCCCTTTCCGCTGATCACGTTTGTGTGAGAGTCATACGTGTCATTCCGACAATAGGAGACACATCTCTCTCATATGAGCACATGGATGACACCACAGTCAGAGAGGTAGAAAGTGGTTTTACTAGGTGGCCTAAATGACTCGTCGTATTTCTTCAGGTATGACAAATGTGTATTGAAATTTATATAAAAAATTTAAAGCTAATATGAGAATACATGCATGCAGCCACAACAACTAAGAAGCCCCCTAGGGTTCTGAAGCCTTCGTCCCCACATTTTATTCCACATGAGTTGTTCGACTCATTAGTCTCTAGTTGCAAGACATTGACAAGATGGTTAGACAGTATATACTAGATAGATACCATTGTGGTCAGCCTTGGGGAGGAGATTATAGGTATAGAACGCAACACTATTATAGTGTTAACAGATGTTTCTGAGCTGTTTCAGTATCAATGGTCAAACACATCAGTGATAGAATTTTGGATACTGTGAGTCTGAATACAGTGTCATATGTGAAGAATTGTTTGTTTGTTTCCTATATATTAACTGAGTATTGTTATATATATATATATATATATATATATATATATATATATATATATATATATATATCAGTTCAAAATATCAAATGTGGCCTTTCTAATGCCATATTGATTAGTAGTATATTTAGAGATCTGAGTGACATCAAAAATTATGTGACTACCGTGATGCAGTTTTTTGGTGCTTTCAAGAATTGTGATCTTAGCTCCTTCAACGTCGTGTAAGTTTTAGGCTTGTTGTTTATATGTCTGATTTATAGGTACAATTTGTTGTGGAATTTAATTTTTATTTCATCTGCCTTCTATTCACTCAGTAATAAGAATTGACAGTTATTATTTATTGTTCCCGAGAATTAGACTATGTATTTCTTTTATCTTTTGGGTATAAAATTGACACCAAATGAGGGACATCCAATGAAATTGGTGATTCATGCTTAAGTATAGTTTTTCGGTGCCCAACATATTTGTTGATATTTGTATCATATGATAGTTTAATAATGCAACATATCTGTTAATTTAACTTATTGGAGTGTGAAAGCATTCTGTAATGGAAGAGGGAAAGTAGATAAGAAAAAGAAATCATAGAAATCAATAACTTGGAAGAGTGTTGATGTAGTCTTCTCATTATAATTGCATAATATATTATCAACTCTTCTTAGTTACATTTATTAACGTAATTGTAATTATACATTGCCATATACAAGACGATGACTGGGCAAGCACATATTACATGATATTGTACATGCAGAAAAATATCACTCACACTCAACATATCAAATGTATAGAGAATGTAAGTTATTAGTCTTTGATCATATTAATAAAGCAATCTCATTTGATAATACTAACAATCAAATATAATTATAAGTCTCATTCTCTTTGCAATTTTTTGACAGTACTAAACCCCATACATTGGAGTAGTTGAATGACCTACGTGAACAGTGGGTAGCCTGCTTCATCAAAAATGTGGACTTGAATGAAAAATGAAGGGTTGATTAATATTTTTTTGTAGTTCAAACTTTGATGTTAGATTTTTTTTGTTATACTATTTTACATTGTGACTTAAAATCTGAGATGGAAACTGATGTTGATATGTATTTGTGAGTGTGAATTGAATGTGAAGTGCATATGTGTATGAATCGAATGTGAAGGCATGAGGAAGAGAATGATGTGTATTTATGCATATATGTATGAAATTAAATGTGTGGCTGAGAAATTAAATAGTTGAGTTGTGAGTTCATGGATTTGTATGTATTTGAAGTGAACAAATGATAGAATGTGTGGAATATTTGTGCCTATTTTGTATAATATTGTTTTCTTGAAGGTTTGTCGGCATGTTATTAAATAGTGATGCTTGTAGAGGCCTACAGATCTTCATATTTTCTAGTTCTGAAGAATTGCACAGACTAGCAGCCTAACAGTAGGACTGCAAACCTATTTTATAAAAAATATATAGACATTTCTTGACGGTTATTTCATAATAACCAACTACAAATCCATTCTACATCAGTTATTTACAATAAACTGACAGGGTATACCTAAAATTTTCACTATTCAATCTCTAATAAACTGACATCGTGATATTTGACGTCGGTTATTTATCATTACACAACCGATGAGGAAATGTTAAAGGTGTCGGTTGTTATTCTTACAACCAATGAGGAAGGGTCAAAGGAGACCACAAATATATCACTCACTACGTGTTACGTCATTAGTTTTACTGTCACCTGGACCCGACGACAAAAGTTATTATCGTCAGTTTTCCGAACCAACAAAGAATGGCTGAGTTTAAGCGTTGCCCACTTGGTCGTTGGTTTTTAACCGATGTTGTATTCTTAAAATAACCGACACTATATCCTAATTCTATAGTAGTGAAGATTACCTAAATTCTTAAATTGATTGGTTAAGTTGTTGTTCTAGGGAAGGTCCTAACCTAGGGTGACTTCTTGGCTCACAGGAGGAGGTTAGGCTCCCTATCCACAACCTTACCCCACATATTTAGGGTTTTGCCTCCCCCATAGGTCCCTTTCCCTTTTTTTAGTTGACCGAACCTAGGTCCAGACACAAACCCTAAAGTTCAATTCAGAGTTTCTATTTTCATTTTTATGTAACCATCGATTGCCCAATGTTTCATATGTATATTCAAAACTCTTCACATGAATCATGCATATATACATTATTGCATGTATGAGTATCCAACTTATTTATATTTTCTCTTTTTGTTTTACCTAAATTAGGGATTAAATGGGTAGGGTTATTATTTACCCACACTACTCCTATTACCCAAGACTAGGGTTTAAGGTTAGGGTTAGCGATTACACCCTACACCTTACAATTTTAGGCATCCCTTGACCAAAATAGGCTTTTCCTAAATCTTCCCTAGTTCCATCTAGGGTTTAAACTTACAAGGAAAAACCCAAAAAATATTGTTTAACCATTTCATTATTTTAACCTTTTATCTACATTCATTGGATGAGGATGTCTTAATCCTACTTTTTCTTGAAACCCTAACTTGAGATGAGGAGGAAATTTTCCTTTTAGGGTCTATTAAGCAAGAAGATGATGAGTGCATGAAGTTAGAGATGAGAAGCTTAGAGGAAAATTTTACTTTAGGAAAATCCAAGTTCTGGCCAGACATGAATCACATTGCCTAAGGGAGTCCTTGTATACCAACTCAATGGTGTTGAGGAAAATATTGTTAGCCCCCAAAGGTGTGATCATTTATAGACACCATTACCCTTCGGTTATACCCTAATAATTTTCCTTATATTTCTAAAGATTACATAGAAATATCAACTATTAAATATTATTTTGAAATTTTGGGATCTGTTACCAAATGTAACAACCTTACTTTTTAGTGTCCCCCAATTAAGAAATGACCCTAAAGTCGAGAGCCATTACCTAAATTTCCAAGAACTAGATTCAACAAATAACAAATAATAGCAAGTAATTTCCATTATTTCACAAATATTATTTACAAGATGTGGAGTGATGCTCCTCTAAGGAGTTACATAAACTTTCAATGTGAGAACTATTATATATGAGAAGAATCATCTAGTTGATCCTCCTTAGTTTTAATATCTTGAATTGATTTCATATGATTCACATTATCCTCGTAACTTCATATATGGTAGTTACCTAAAACACCGACAATACAAAACATGGTCAACATATTTCTATATTGTGTAAGTGGTGCAACCAAAAGTGAGCAAGTAAGATAACAACATATGATCAATCCATTACTTGTAAATAAGAACTACATTTTCATTACATATTCTAACCTATGTTTGATATTCTATCTTGGGCATAATCAATGTTTCTCCCAAGACTCGTGTGCATCACCCCTTGATACACATCATCCCAAGGTTCAGAATATGATAATTTAATTTATGTAATACTCATAGTAGCATTATAGTTGAACAAAATGTAAATAAACATCCAATAGTTTATATCATCAATCTTCAAAAAATCCTCAGAAAATATCGACAACTGGTAATTGTGATTATTCATAATTATAACCACAAACTTGCAATATAAGTCTAGTACTTTAAGCATGTATCCAAACATCCAAGCAATCAACATAATCAACCAACATTATCTACATGTATGTATATCCTAAGGTGTCACCAATCATATTCAAAACAGTCTAGTCTAACATACATCATAAAGTAGGGTTTAGGGTTGTCTCGAGTTTGGATAAGTAATAAGGGCACAAACCCTACTTCCCGCACATCATGATTCTTAAGGTTTATGAACCCATATTAGTCATTAGGTGAAATCTTATATACCAAATCCATCATATACTTTCATTATGAACACCTAGTTCGGATTACTAAGATTATCATATTGGTTTCAAAACCCTATTTCATCATATGTATGATTATTGGTCTAGAAACCCTAAATAACATGATTATTCTCATCATCATCTTGGATTCCCATTATATTTAGATATATCTATTTAAATGACAAAAGAAACATTTTCAACATATTCAACATCTTAAATATTCAAATCTCTGATTTCCATGTACTATTCACTTATCAATCATGCATCCAATATACTTTTGGAACAAGAAGCATAATTAGAGTCTCAAAGTAATTCGTGATCTACTCCTTTTTCTGATCAATTTGATATATAATTTGGATATCATACAAGTTACTAATAACCAACTACATATATCAAAAGATAAGCTTATCTAGGCCAATCAATGATCGCCAAGGCATCATTTATTTGCATTATTCTTATTATCCACTAATGGTCATGTGGCCAAGTCCCAGCCCATGGGCTTATGCCTCATAGGCACCTACTCAATGTGGGCTTGTACTTAGGATTAGGGTGAGGTTACCATTCTACCCATACGCACATGTGATCTGAGTGTAGAGTTGTAACTCAACAAAGGGGATTCATCTCCTTCATCTTCGCACCATCGTTGGAGCAACCAAGGAGGTAAACTCCCCAGTTGGGTCCTAGTTTGAGGCCTCAATTACCTCAAACAATATTCCCTTTGTCCTTGCCAAGTCCTACTGTATTTAGTGAATGACTGGGTGGTTCAGGTGGTGGCTAAAAATTGGGTCCTAAGCTTAACAAGGTTCGCAGAGAGACAATAGAGAATTATCCTGACACAAAACAATTTGGATGTTGCAGGGGCTTCATGGGACCTTGAGAGGACTCTCCAACTACTCAGGCATGGTCATAGTGGCCAGAGCAACTACTTCTATGGCAAACTCCATGACTGCTAATGTGGAGTTCAAAGATACTCAGGCTCCCTTCATGCCTCGTTAAGGGTCATCCACCCTCCCGGACATCTGAAGATGCTCTGGGTCAGACAATTGGCTATCTTTGCTCTGGTCAAGGGAGGTAAGGTTAGGTTAGAGAGGATGAATACAAATATGGGTGAAGAATTTTGGGGGTTTCTATCAATAATTGAGAAGAGAGGAAAGTTGTGGGGGTCAAGGGTGAACTCTCAATTACCTTTTATTGGCATGGGTACAAGGGTTTTCAATAATACCCTAGAATCACGGCTCGAGAGGGATTTGGGTACTTCCTAAATATTGCATTACGCCAATTGTGATATGGCGTGTTATCTTCATTTCTATCTCATGAATCCAGTGGAAGAGGAATTGGAGAGAAAGGTGGAGAGGAGAGAGAGAGTGTGGCCATGAAAGATTATAGGTACCTTATTTGTGTTTTCTTTACCGTCACAAGGTAGAAGATGATGGTTTAGCCATCAGTCTCAAATCCAATGGTCACACTCTACATGACATATTAGAGGAAATTTGGGTACATCCCTCTAAAGTTGGGTTATTTTATCGCTTTCCAAAAACTAACAAACATGTGTTTATTGCAAATAGGCCCCTATCCCTTTACAATTTTCTATAGGCTAGTGGGAACCTCCTTTTGATATGAAACTTGGATGAAAACTCAGTAATACCTTTCCCAACTTATATCTAATTTTTGGGATTTACTAGAATAACTCTCATAGACAAAACATGCTCTTCAAGTATATTCTTTAAACAATTACTGACATCACATGGAAAGTCATTTTCTACTCAATTTCTGGAAGTATCTCATTTTCCTTATTATATTCAAGTATTCCAAAAGTCAGATCAAAATATTCTTATTTTATGCCCACAACTTGTGTTCAAAGCCATGATTAGATAATGACTCCATCTAAATCACACATTATCTTAGAACATTTTAAAAACTTGTTTATTATTCCATATTTCAATTATCTAACAACTCACAAGGCCATTATTACTCATTTATTCATGAAATCTCTTTTTTATAAAACTTGTTCCACAAGAACCTATTTTTAAAGCAAAGAGTCTCATGGGCCTCACTTGGGCCATTGATTGAACCCATGCCGCAAAGTGGATAGCTTTATTATCCTATCAATTACAATTAGGGAATTTTCTTATCAAACCCAATTTTATATTCTTAGTATTCAAATTTACCAAATTTTAGGATCTTATACATACTCTTTGGATGAGAATACCCTATCACACCCCTTTGCCTTGGATTTTGATGCGATGTCATTGTCACCCTTTTGTTTATTATTTTCTTTGATGAAATTAGTAAGTGTATTTATCTTTGAAATTTCATAGTAATTTATATTCATCTCAGAAAAATTAAATGAAAATGTATTTCAAAATTAGTGATTTATCCTCCAGTTGATGGTAAGGTTTTCATCACCTAATCCAATATAATAAATATGTGATTTTAATGATTTTTCCTAATTGATTAGAATTTTATAATATTCATACCTAATACTTTATAAGTCAAAAAAATATGTATGGACTCAAAGAAATATATTATGCATGATGATGTGTTTGTGGTAACCTAATTCAATTATTATAGAAAGATGTTTTTAGGTTTTGAGTTATTAATGATATATTAACCCTAATTTCACATATGTTCTTAATAGGTTGGTTGAAGATTTTGTGAAGATCTAGGTTTGACTTTGGACATGTTTAGACTTGATATTAGGTATGATATATTCCCTATGAGTCTTATTGAGCAATTAATATCTTCTCTATCTCTCTCTTAAACCTCTATGAGGTATTACTATATTGAAATTCCTCTTTCATGTTTTGATTGTCTATTTGGTTCTATTTTACTGAAATAGATCTTTTGATCTCCTTATTTTGTTGGATATGCTATTTTGATCCTAATTTGTATCTTTTTCATAGTATTCCATGTGGTAACTCTAATTTTAGGAATTGAACTAAATGAAACTCTAACTTTCTAGTGATGGATATTTTATGATCTTATGATGTATTCATAAGGTCCTACGATTTTAGGCCTTGGATACCATTTATAACGCTTAGGCCCACTGCCCAAGGCTCTAGTGGAGTTTCAAAAATGGTGAATGGCTCCATAGACCACCACTAGCATTAATTCCACACTTTGTCATCACCCACATGCAAGCCAGGATAAACTTCTAGGCTGGTCTCCTATCCTAGTACTACTATGAGTTGAGCACCCTTAACTACAGAGTTCATTAGTGATGACCTCCCTGAAAAGGAGGTGTACCTTGGTGATATGGGTAGTCCAATCATACCTTTTAAGATCATCCGAGGCCTAAAATACTAAGATGTTACAATATCCCCCACTTAGAAGACTCTTGACGTCCTCGTCAAGCCTCAAGTATATGGCCTCATAATATTTTCTTTTTTCTGTGCATACCCATAATGGCCTATGGACACCTAGCTCCTAACCACAAAATACCAGCACATGGGTGGCTACATCACCATGGACAACCCTTTCCAACATGCCTAGACCGCACGACTCAAGACCGGCATGCCACATGGCCATGTGGGCCCCACCTACTGGAGATGTATTGGCTTTGATACCATTTGTAGAGCATGGGACCACTACCCAAGGCTGTAATAGAGTTTTATGAATGATGAGTAGCCCCACTGACCACCACTAGCCTTAACTACACGCTTTGTCCTCACTCACGTGCAAGTCAGTATAAACTTTTTGAATGGTCACCCATCCTAATACTACTCTGGGTTGAGCATACTAAGTCATAGAGTTCTTTAGTGATGGGATCCCTAAAAAGGAGGTGCATCTTGATGATATGGGTAGTCCAATCATTCCTTTTCAGATCATTTTATTTGAGGTATTAAATCTTGCAACGTTATAATATCTTGTTTATGGGTCCTTTGACCCCATTGATATCATCAGTTGGATGTTCTCATTCCTTATTTGAACATGACTATACTTTATCTTGCCTACCCTATACATGTGTGATTGACTAGTTATAATTAGAAGTAGTGACAACATATTTTAGACAATGGGTTTTATTTCCCTACCATTTATAATAGTTTAGGAACTAGGTTTTATTCTCCTATTAAGCACTACATTTTTATTCCCCTTTCACTCATTATATTAACAACTGAGTTTTATTCTCCTGCCATGCACTAAAATTTGTATTCCTCGTGCAAAATTCTACATTTGTTTGGAATTGAGGTTCATTCATCCTGCCCCTTCATATAGAATATATGAGTTCCTACCCTACTTTTTGGTATATGTTAGTATGCCTATTATTCACCATGTAATTGTTTATATTTGTGGTATTATTGATGTGACATTGTTTAAAAGACAAGAAACCATCTTATTGTTTATCCTCTTTAAATGAATTATCTTTTAGTTAACATTATTGTAACATATTGAAACCTAGCATCTTGATTTTTGGAATCTATTCCATGAATGTAATGCTTGTATGCTTAATCCTTAGTTTTAAAAAAATGATGGAGATATACCCTACCACATTTGTTTGTAACCCTAATGGATATAGTTAATACATATAACATGAATAACTCAACAATAACCCTAACATATATAGGTTTGGAAATAGATATAATACATTAAGTGGCATTAGGATCTATAATCAATATAACCTAAAATGATAAACTCATATTAACCCAATAACCGAAATATGTGCTGACATGTAAGGAAGTTCATGAAATATGTCACATATGCTTCCTTTGCTAACTAATATAAAAATAATGACTAATGTATGTGCAGTGAAAGGTATAATGTGCTTAATACACGAAATGGAATAACAATTGGAGTTTTCATGTCCATAGATATTAATTAAATGCCATAATTTTAGTTAATGTTGAATGAATGAGCTTATTAGGTTAAATAAGTAAAATATGAAAATTTGTGCAGTATAATTCACCATAACCCTTTTTATGATGATATGAGGATAACAAGACTCCAAGTAATTAGTTTGATGATAATGATGTGGCATTATAACAAGTATGAAGATAACGAGTTTAAATCCTAATTGTATTAGATTACATTAAAAAAAGTTTCAAAAGTAAAATATAATCTCAAAATCAAGTTCATTGGGTCCCAATTAGCTTAGGTGCCAAGTTTTAGATTACATGTATAATCTTAGATGTCCTAATTCCATTAAGGAAAGAAAATATAAGATTTAACTCTATGATATTAAATAAATTATTGGATAACTTCAAAACTAGAAACAAATTTCAAATTCAGATTCTACACGTATTATTTAGTCTAGGTCTAAATTTCATCTCCATTGAGCATTCAATGATCCCTCAAATAGATTTAGAAAGAAATATCAATTTAAAGGGTTAATTTGATAAATGTTTCAATAAATGTGATTGATTTCCTATAGTTGGTGAATCATTGTCGCGCTGGTTTTTCTAAAATGCAGACTCTTTCTGGACTTTTTGATTTAGATTAGATAGTGTCTTCTATCTTATCGCCTACCTCCAATATGTAGAATGTTTCCCCTGTACACACCACACAAAATCCCAATTTTCTTTCCCTGATTTCTACTCAACTTTCCATATCTAGCATGAAATCTTCTCATAGGGTTTCCTGATTCCTTTCCATTTCAATTAAACTCTAACTTGATGGATCATTGGTGCCCATTTATCTCCAAATAACTTTACACCCCTTCTTCATTCGATTTCATGCCCCTTATGCCCATGTCGTCTTTGTAGACCTACATCCTTGCCATAACTCTTCCAATATGATCCTCACATCTCTTGAATCACGATCATGATCACAAAACCTCCTCCTTTAGTCCATGGGTATGTTTTCGATCTCAATAGTTCTTGGTGGCCACTTGTGATCTGAGGTGATATCTCCATCCATCACACCCCATGAAGAAGATATGATATCCCTCTTAACTCCCTTGAGAAGACTCCACCATCATCAATTGTCCCCTAAGGCAAGCACTTTGTAAACCCCCTTTTTATTTTGTCTTGTCTTTTTTGACGATGTATTGATGGTTTCATGGTTGTGAATGTGGATTGGTCGTTTGTTGATCGTATCGCCTTTAGTTTGACCTCATAAAGGAATCAAAGTTCCTTGTTCCAATTTTATGCAATTAGATCTTTCTTTTCCAGTTGCTCCATCCTGTCAGACATGGTGGAAGAGTTTCTGCAACTTCATGCAAAGTAAAATATAGTATGGGATCATGAGAATATAACCTATGTGGTGGTGTGATTTTGATAACCTAATAAAATCTTGATAAAAAGGTGACTTTTAGGGTTTACGTTATTAATGTGAACTTAACCCTAAATTCATATATGCATTTAATAGGTTTCTTGTAACTCTGATTTGGCATTGGTTATATCTGTACTTGATATGAGGTATGTTGTGTTCTCTATGAGTCATATTGAGCAAACACTCTCTTATTTATATATCTCAAACCTATATGAGGTATTAGTTTAAAATTCTCTTTCATGTTTTATTGACATATTTGGATCTATCTTATTTGTATTTTGTTGTGAACTTCATAATATGTTGGATATGCTTGTTGTACCTTACTGTATATTGTTCATCTTATTCCGTGTGGAAACCCTAATTTGAGGAGTCAAACTAAATGAAACGTTCAAGTGATGACCTTTTGTGGTCTTATGATGAATTTTAATTATGGAGATGGATGAATAATTGTTTATGGGTCCCCTGATCCCACTTGATATCAATTGGATGGTCTCATCCCTTTTTTTAGCTTCACTGTATTTTATCTTGCATGCCCTATTTGCATGTGTGATTGACTAGTCATAACTAGAAGTACCATATTTTAGGCATTGGGTTTTATTACCCTTCTAGTGATATTAAGCACTAAATTCTATTCCCCTATTAGCCACTGGGTTTAGTTCCCCGATCAAATATGATATTAGGCATTGTATTTTATTCCCCTTCCATGCACTGAGGTTTTAGTCCTCGTACAAAATACTATATTTATTTGGCACTGAGGATTTAGTCATCATGCCCCTTGGTATAGAATATATGGGTTCTTGACTTGATTTTTAGTATATGCTAGTCTACTTATTACTCACCATGTAACTATTTATGTTTTGTGATATTATTGATGTGATACTACTTAAAAGGCAAGAAATTTCTGATGGATTATCTTCTTCAAATGTTCTCTTTGATATCCATTTGAATGTCCTTTTTTCTTCTTGATTTGGGAATCCTTGAACATTTTATTAATGTCCTTGTCCTCTGTTATTACTTAGTTTCTATTTATATGCACATACTAGGTTTTATGTTGATAACATCCACTTTGTCTTCTTTTGTAGAGTATGCTTTCAACCCCTTTAGGTGAAGAACATTGAGGACTTGATATGATGACATGGGTGTGGATTAGTGAAGCTAACTCTTGACAGACACACTTGAGATAGATTGGACATCCCTTTGCCTGGAAAAGAAGTTGTTTCTTTCAAGTAAAACCCAAGCTGGAGATTATTATGATAATTTAATATATTGAATATAGCCATTGCATTTATTTCCACTACTATACTTTGGTCTTTTATACCATTCATTTTAGGAAAAAAGTATACCTATTCCAGTATGTTGGTTAATGTGTTTGGAATAGATGGGGTAATTCCTCAAATTTAGTGAGAAGTAGATCTTGCTGTGGGTCCCACTCCATATAATTATTCTTTTTATCATCCTATTGAATGCTTTGATATCTTTATCTTGACTTGGGAAGCCTTGAATAGATTATTGGTGTCCTTTTCTCTAATATTGCTCAATTCATATTTATATGCACATATCGCTTTTATGCTGACAACTTCCTGTAACATCCCTGACCTGGGTTATGTGTTAACCCTAGATGTTTTTCCTAATAAGGTTGAGTAGATTCTTAATATTATCTTGGTAAAAGTAATTAGGGCTCATGAGAAACTTATGTTTCAATTTTGGTCCTGATTGAGCAATGTTGAAGCAATGTTTGCTTATTTTGGACTAAAGTGCAAATTACCCAAGTTGAAGGGTTAAATTGCAAATTTTGCATGATAAGATGTTCCTCTGATGTTGATACATCATAAGAATGAATATAATGTAGTGATATGGTTTTCACAAGCTTGGGCACCAAGATTAAGCTTGTAAAGCAATCCTTGTGCAGTAAAACCTAGTTTTGGTGTAATGTGCAATTTACCCAAAACCCAGGGTTCAATATACAAATTACCACTTCAATAAGGTCCATAATGTTTCTTGGAATCATTTAGAGCAAAGAAAATGAGAGGGGCACCTCATTTGAATTAAGTTGGAGGAGAGAGAATCTTGATATTAAAATAATCAAGATTTAATCCTAAGTGAAACCCTAAGTCAATTTAGGGCAAAAATGAATGTATTAATTAAAGGGCCTTCAACCCAAATTAAAATGGTTGGATTCAGATGTGTGTGGATAAGCCTAAAGCCTTGCAAAGACACAAGCATATCCTAAGGAGGTGAAATTCCACTCACCATTATTATAAGAAAAAGAATTTCCACTCAAATATGAATATTCTTATTATAAGGGTTAAGGTGCTTAATTTCTTTTCCCTTAATTCATGGATAATGGAAGGGAGTTCGGTGGGTATAGATATTCCCTTGCATGCAAGAAACCAACGGGGAAGTGGTGGCAACAATTTTGGAATGAAAAGACTTTTATAAAGTATCTTCTCTCTCCTCAATTTTCTTATAAAAGTACCTTTTCCAAGCCCAAACAAAGGCTTTTTCGGATTTATTTCTTTCCCCTTGCTTGGAAAACGACCAAGGAGCTGTGGAGGATCATGAGGACGACCCCCAACCTGTTGGTAAGGTTCTTGATCTCCTTTCACCTTGAATCCATGGTGAAATTCAAAAATCAATGCATGAATTCTTCATAACTCGATCTCCTCTTCAATTCTAACCAATTCTTTTCACTCAAAGCTTGAGGACGACCCTTGGAATAGTGAAAGGAGTTGCATCCACCACTGTTTCCATGAGATTGGAGCTTTGGAGCTCAATTGGAGGCGGGTTTTATAACTTGAACCCATATTCATTATTATTGAACTCAACTTCTCAATTCAATTGATTCAATTGCTCTTTTTGTAATACCCTTGATTAGTTGATGCAATTTCCAAGAAGATGGCAGTATATTTCGAAGGTTTTCAGGTTGATGATGACGACATCATCACAAGCACACACCTTATCCAAGAGAATGAGCAAACGGTTTTCAAAACTGCATGATTTAGTTAGTTGCAAAACCGAATGGACACTTTTGAGTTCAAAACCGTTTGGAGTATTTGGACTCCAAGACCGCATGGGTAATTCACTCAAAAATGTATGGGTAATACACCCAAGACCGCATGGGTAATTACTCAAGACCTCATGGGTAATTTTACCCAAGATCCAATGGATAATTCACCTCAAAACCAAATGGGTTTCAACTTCAAGATCGATTGGGTAATTTAGTCCAAAACCGAATGGGTAATGGACTCAAAACCGTTTGAGATGGTTGAACAAGGGTTTACCGATTGATATTCCTGTACCTAATTATGTTGGTTGATAACCCATCAAATTTGATGGATTAATTACAAAGGAATCATGAGTTGAAGGCTAATTAATTAGGCAAACCTAATTAGATTAAGTGCTGATTTTCAACTTGAGTATTTTAACTTTTTGGGCAAACGATTTCACAACCATTTGAGAGGGTTTACCAAGGGTTGACCGTTTGAGATTCCTGTTTCTATTCATGTTGGTTAATGACTCACCAATTTTTATGGATTAATTCCAAGGGAATCATGAGTTGAAGGCTAATCAATTAGGTAAACCCGAATTGGATTAAGTGCTGATTTTCAACTTGATTGATTTGACTTTTTGGGTTATTTAGCCCAAACGGTTTCAAAACCGTTTGGGGATCACCCAAACGGTCTCAAGACCGTTTGGGGGTCACCCAAGACCGTTTGGAGGTCTAGGGTTGGATATGGTTAAGTGTTTGAAGGACAAACGATATGGTGTTAACCCTATTCGGCAAAGTGCTGATTTTGCATTGAAATGAGTTGATGTTTTGGGTTGATTGACCCAAACGGTTTCAACACCGTTTGGGAATCACCAAAACGGTCTCAAGACCGTTTGGAGGTCACCCAAGACCGTTTGGAGGTCTAGTGTTAAGCATGGTTGACCAATTGAAGGTGTAAAGGTACCAAATCACTTTGCAATTAAGTGCAAATTTGATGATCAACTCAATAGACCAATCCTTGGTGAAATTTCACTAGAATCCAAGGGTTGGATGAGCCAAACGGTCTCAAGACCGTTTGGAGATCATCCAAATGGTCTCAATACCGTTTGGAGATCACCCAAGACCGTTTGGAGGTCTAGGGTTGAGTATGGTTAAGCAATTGAAGATCCAACGGTACTAAGTTGAAGTGCAATCAAATGTTGATTTGGTGATCAATCTAATGGTCCAAACTTTGATTGATTGACTTGGATTTTGATGTTGACATTGGAAAATGGTCTCAAGACCGTTTGGAGGTCATCCAAACAACCTCAAGACCGATTGGGGTCAGGTCATGCCCAATTTGGATGATGGTTCAATGGTTTTAAAGTAACTAGTTTCACATTGGTTAATGTTGAAGGATCATCGATTCCAAACCCTAATTCAATTGATTCAAACCCTAATTGATGATCAATTGAGGGTCAATTGAGGGTCAAATCATTTGAAGGTTGACCTACTTAACTCAATTGAAGTATGGTGATAGGTCCAATTGATGATTGGATACAGGAATTCAATGATTGAAGGAACCAACATTGGAAACCCTATTTTAATTTGATTGGTTGAGACCATATTTGGTCCATGCGGTTTTGAGGAGGTTTGGACCAAATGGTCTCAAGACCATTTGGGACCAAACGGTCTCAAACCGTTTGGATACCCAAAGTGAAAACGGTTTCAATACCTACTTTCAATTGGTTTCAAGTATAACTTGTTCAATTAGTTTTCAACCAATTGATGTATGAGAACCAAGATCATTGAGGGTCTAAGTAATTAACTTTGTGAAGATTAACATGGTTAACCCATTTGAATATCTCATGTAATTGAAGGTCCAATTTGGTGAACTTGTTTAGATACTTAATGCAATAGAAGATTTCAATGGTTAACCCAATTGATCACTTTGTGGAAATGAAAGTTTAATTGGTCAATCCTTTTGAATTCTTTGTATAATTGATGGTTTATTTGATTAGACAATTTGGACATCTAATATGATCAAAGGTCAATCAGCTATGTGATTATTAAATATGTAGACCCATGATGATTGTGAAGGTTAACCCTAGCTATGTGTACTCAAGTGAAGAGTTGACCTAGATTAATCTTGGAGTAGTTAACCTCCTAAAGAGGATGAGAGAGAGAATGAGAGAGATGAATGGTTATATAATTAAGCCCTAATTCTCTCATTATGAGTAAACTATGTGATAAGGGTTGATCCATAATAATGAGATCATGAAATCCTAATCAATGAGCCTTAACCCTAATTAGAGCAATGTTATGTGAGAAACCCTAATTAGAGCAATGCTATGTGTGAAACCCTAATTAGAGCAATGCTATGTGTAAAACCCTAATTAGAGTAAAGCTATGTGTGAAACCCTAATTTAGGATAAAACTGAGTATCATTGTAAATCCAGGGTGATGATGTAACCCTAACTTAGTGTAACAATGAAGGAAACTCTAATTTGGGTATGAGAAAAGAGAAACCCCACCTGGATGTGAATGGTAAACCCTAATCCCTAAATTGGGATAAAGATATATGAAACCCTAATATAGGGTAGTGTCATTAATCCTATGTTAAGACCTAGCACTGGGTGATGTGTTGTGAAATCTTAATTTCACATAATACTAGGTGAATCCTTGATATAGAAGAATGATTATATGAAACTCTATTGAAGAGTAATACTATGTGAAATCCACAAATATATGGAATATGCAATGTGAATCCTCAAACTATAACTATGGAGAACGCTATTCCTAATAGTGGAATAGTGATTAATGTTATGACAAATGTAACACCTAGAGAGGTTGATAATGGGTATCCTTATACTAATAGTCCCTGATTAAAAGGGTAAGTCTATATCATTGGCAATGGTTGCAGATCCTAAGTGAGTGACTAATGACCAATACTTTATATGATAAATGTGATGAACTGGTGCATAAAGTATTAGGATGGGGAATATCCTAATACAAGCTAAGTGTATAAACCCAAGAAAGATAATGGTGTTGAGGGAAGTGATACCTTAAGATATGATAGATATCACATCCAACACCCCAATACTGGTATACCTTGATGTGTTATAAGTCCAGTATAATTGGATGAATGACACATGAGATGTGTCATGTCAATGGTTACATTGAGATGTAATGCACTCTGCGAATGTACGCTAACATGCCTTACAAAAAGGTTAATCCAAACCTATAAACTATGATGCAATCATATTCTGATAAAGATGAGAGAGAAACTCATACTTTGTGTTGATAATACATTCAATGATGAATGATGAGTATAAATAGGTATGATTGAATACTTATGTTATTCATATTGATTCCTTGCTATAAGAATCCCTAATATAGGGTAATGCTATGTGAAACCCTAACATAAGTTAATGCTATGTGAATCCCTAATACAGGGTAATGCTATGTGAAACCCTAGTATAAAGTGATGTTATGTGAAGTTCTAACACAGAGTAATCCTATGTGAAGCTCAAATACAGACTAATGGGTTATGAATGTAATAAGATAACCCTTAGTTGCATAGTACTGATATGTAATGGTATCATGATTACTAATCATGCAGATATGTTGAGATGATGAGCATAGCCAGGTATGAGCTATGATGTTCTATATACTGAAAATGTTCTATAGGCCTTATAAACCTTCATATTCTTTGTTGCTTAGTGAGAGGTAACCTACAATTAATAAGTCATGTGTGTCACATGATGTGTTAATTATCTTAGATTGTTTATGAGCTTTGTGAACTATGTGCAATGCTTTGTGTAGAAAGAATTATAAAGTCCCTAGGTCAGATGATATGAAGGTATGAAGTTACCAGATAGTGGAAATAAGTGTTCTATGGTGAGTTATGAGTTTAAATCCCCAGATTCTATAATCATGATAATGAACTTGTTAAGAAGTGGAAATGTACTTGATGAGATGAGGGACTAAGATCCCAACACTTTGTGAAAAGAGTATGGCTACAGGCCATGA
>OY856410.1:656678405-656885905 GCA_963693085.1 Alisma plantago-aquatica
GAAAATATTGTACTATGTTATGGAGTTTGCATCAAGGCCATGAACACAGTAACTCCTCAATCCTTGATTTGCCCAAAAAAAGGGCTTACAACTCTTTTTCTAACCAATATAAAAAACAAAGCCATTATTCCTAAGGCCTTGCGATGGGAGGAAGTTAAGCTTCCAAAAAATTAGACCATGCCGCAAGCAAATGCACTTGTACCTAGAGAAAATATCAAAATACAAAATATTATCGAGCACATTAATGGTGATGTAGAAATAAGTTTATGTCCTTCGGAAAGAAGAAATTCTACTTGATCTCAGTCTAGGGAAAACACCTTAGAAGTTGGTTCTTCTTCATATCTACATATCGATCACAATAAACTTGAACGATCCAACACTATGAATAGAAGGCCTACAGAAATATCCTACCCAGTATATGAACACAGCGAATATGAACCCTCTGAATCTGATTTCAAAGTCACATGTCTACTTGAAGACAACTGTAACAACTTTGAAATTAATAAAGAATTATTAAAGAAATACTTTTTATCTGATAATAATAAACCAAAAGTAAAATGGTTTTTTTACACATTTTGATAAATATGAAAGGTCGGCTATAAGAGATCTATGGTATTCTCATATGAAATAGTTAAATGAAAATATATATATATATATTTCTATGATTGGTATGAATCTAATTATCTTGATACACTTAAAGAAATGTTACTTACTCTCCCAAGTGAGGATCGTACTATGGTAATAGAATAACTATCCTTAACATGGAAACATGCTTCAAAAGATGAAGAAGTTGAATCAATTCATCCACCCTTTCAAGATATAAAATTTGGAGAAAATGATATCAAGGCCAGTCCACTAAAACTAATGGAATATAGTCAAGAACCAGTTAAACATACCATATAGCTCATATAATTGAACAAAATAACTATACAAATATAAATTTTCAAACCTTTAGTAAACAAACTGAAAGGATATAGACAATGCTTATTGATATTGGCAAAGCACCAATATATCAAAAGAAAGTAGAAACAAAAAATTTGCCAATAATTGTTCCTCAAACTATAACTGGAAATATTATATTAGGAAAGAAGGCATCCATTAAGTTCGATAAACAATTTGATGAATTAAAACACTAAATCACGAGTTGGTTAGACCAATTAAATCTTCAAAAACCAACTGTTAATACAATATATGGAGACCCATCATATTTATATGAAGAACAGATACCTAAGAATCTACAACTAAATACAGTCAGCTTTGGTAAAATTGCTCGATTTTCAAAAACAAAAAATTATTACTCTAGACCAACACCGGTTGACCTACAATTTGATGAAACTCTTGATCTTACTTTATGTCAATTTGATGGCCAATCTTATAAAATGGAACTTAGATGGATTTTCATAATACCAAATATTACAAATTTGTGTTGATATATGTCAATGCTTGTCGAGCTCGTGGTAGCCTTGAAACCACAATTTCCCAAATGATAACTTCATCATTTATGTGTCAATTAAGAGGATGGTGGATTAATTATCTTAGTGAAATACACATACCATAAATACTTCAAGCTACAAAAAGAAATGAGCATGGTTCTCAAATTAAGTTAGAAAATGGTCAACCGCAATCAGACGCAGTATATACTCTAATAGTAAACATAATTTTACATTTAAAAGGCCATAATGGCACTATATTAGAAAAACTTAGGAACAACTAATGAACTTAAGATGTAAGAATCTGAGTGATTTTTGTTGGTATAAATATGTTTTTCTTTCTAAAGTTTTCCAATTCACAGATTGTAATTCTGTTGTTTGAAAAGAAAAGTTTTTATCTGGATTACCTATTTTATTCATTGAAAAGGTAAGAGAACATATTGGATAAGCATATAATAACATTGTCCCTCTAGAACATATATCCTATGGGGAAATAATACATAGAATAAACCAAACAGGACTATCTCTTTGTAATGACTATAAATTAAAAAATCAATTAAAAAGACAACAAACAACTAGATCAAAAGGAACTAGGAGAATTTTGTTATCAGTTTGGATGTGACATGGATTTACCAAAAGAAAAGAAACAAAACAAAATATACAAAAGGTTTAGTGAAGATAGTAACAAATCAAAGAAGAATTATACAAAAAGAAAACAAATAAGAAAAGTAGATAGTAAGAAAAAAATAACATGTTACAAATGTAATGAAAAAGGGCACTATGCAAACAAATGTTTTAAACGAGATTTCAAGAAAAAAAAAAGTTAATGAATTGTTACTAGAATCAAAAAGTATTACGGCAGAAGAACTTGATACTTTTGTTAGTAAATTAAATCTAAATGAATCCTCAGGATCATTAAATGAAGAAGGATGTTAGTGTAATTATTATAGCAATGAAACATCATCAGTTGAAATTTATGTCTGAACTAGTGAACAACAATTTATACTTGAAACCATAGATTCCATCCAAGATAAACAAGAAGCACTAAACTTGCAAAAATATCTCAATATGGTTGTAGACAAAAAATCAGATAATAAAATAGAATCAAAATCAAATGAGTTCTACTCATTTGATCATGTAATGAAAAGAATTGAACATGAAAAAACTAATGATAAACATATTTCTATAGAAGATTTGAGAAAATAACAAAATAAAATCAAAACAAAAATCATTGAACTAAAATATAAGGTTGAAAATCTTCAAAAATATATATATGAAAAGTATAATGATGATGAGGATGAACATATATTTAATACAATGCTCGGAGAATGCTCAAATAAAAACCAAGTCGATGAAACAAGGGAATATAACAAAGATTCCTTTGTTAATAATCTTCAAGAATTTGTTAAGAGAAAATGGAAAGGTGATGTGACTATAAAAATTAATGACTTCACCCTAGAAGGGATACCTTTATTTGATTCTAGAGTTGATTTTAATTGTATAAGAAAAAACCTTATACCAACAAAATATTATGAAACAACTAATCATCATGTTAATTCTGCTATAAAATATAAACTCAAAGTAGAACATAAAATATCTGAAGCACACATATGCATTAACAATAATAATATTAAAACATCTTTTATCCTTCCTCAAAATATAACTAAGGATATTATCATTGGGGCACCCTTTCTTAATACAATTCTCCCTATAGTAGTGAGTGAAAAAGGGGTTCATACTCAAATTAATAATAATTTTGTAATTTTTGAGTTTAGAAAGAAAACTGAACGTATGTACTTAAAGAAAATAAGAGTTGCATTGGATTATAAAGATAATTTCATTGATGTACTTACTATTTCATAAGAGACACATCAAAAGGATGTTCTAACTATTTATTGTAGTTTATATGACTTCTTATACTTTATCGTAGAAATCTCAGAATATGTCTGCATCAACATCTAAAGTCTATATCCCAGAGGTATGTTCAGAATCAAGTATTTCTACTAAGAAAGGTAATGATGAAATGGAAGTAGATTCCCAGAAAAAAAAAACATATCAAAATTCATATTCAAAACATCAATACATACAATAACTTTAGAAAATTAAGACTTATCCAAAGAAACAAAAACTTTACTGCAAAATTACCTTCCTGAAATATAATTTTATTATGACAATGCTTGGAAAGAAACACTACTATTATGAGAAAATTCTCATAGAAATTGGTAGTGTAAAAATATTTCATAATTTTAGAGACAAATCAACAAAGAAAATGATATCTTTTTCTCAATTAAAAATCCAAAAAATATCACCATTTCATAATGGAACAATGATAGAAATCTGAATATTCTAAGAAGATTTAAAGACAAACATCAACCCCAGTAGTTCAATTACTGGGACTATCAAGATGCCTGGAAAAATTTCTTATGTATTCAAAATAGTCAAATGACTCATTCATGGTTCATAAAATGGTCTTATACGATTAACTTACCAAATTGGTTCTTCTACATTTTTTGGAAAAATTATGGAGCTACTCGGTAAATATTCCAATAAAAGCTTAATAATTATAATCCATTATACCATTTTGGGGTGGAAGCTAGGATTTTAGTGGTTGGTCGGTATAGAGTTGGTGGAATGCGGTGTTGGATTATTGGTGGAGTAGGAGAATAATTGGTGGAGTAGGAAGAGCTGATTTGCGTTTGGATAAATGATAGAAGTGAGTGATTAGAGGTAGATTAGGATTTGTGATTAAGGTGATTAGATGTGGATTAGGGTTTGTGATTAAAGATTAATAGGCATTCAATTTGTTTACAAAGAAGGGGGAACGCTTAAGTAAAAATAATTAAAATTGATTAAATAACAGTAGAAAACTTACTGATTACCGACGTAGATGATGGTTGTTCTTTGAGAGCATTGAATGCCAAAGCATGTCAAGATCTTTTGATCTTTCTTTGGACAAAGAAATGATCTTTTATTATGATTCAAAGAGGGAAGAACATGCCAGACAAATGATCTTAACTAAATGGAAATTTTATTGGTAGCTAGAGAGTTTACACCGGAAAATATGTGGAAACTAAGAACACATGACTATATAGATGAAATTACAATATAAGTGAAGTAGAGGAAGGATTACAAGACTTGGAAATTTTCTAAGGAGGAGGATTTTGAGCTAAGACAGTTCCTACTACAATAACTAAGCTCAATAAGAAAGGGGATCTCTTTGGGTGGAAGAGTGTCATGGCTATCACAACTCTTTTTTGCCTTTTATAGACCTTTCTGATGGTGTGGATGGATGTGCTTATCTTGCCACTTGTTTGCTGCAGTTTGTGTCTTTGACAAGTGTTTTATTACATGAGTGGCGATATTTTTTGTGTCTGCCACGTACTCTTTTATCTTTGTGACTTTTGACAGATATCCTTCATCTTCCTTTTCATATGCCACTTGTTCTTTTTCTACTTTGAGTCTTGACAACTATCTTTTATATTTTATGTATAGGGAAGAGTTATTTTGTCTTTTCTTCTTTTGTCACTTCTTCACAAGGTATTTTTACCCATTATTTTGAATCGAGTAATCCGTAACAATCATCTCCATTTTCAAAGTTACTTTCTCCTTGAGTAATATCCAGGATTGGAATATTTTCTAGATCTAGCATTTCATCAAATATAATTAATTGAGAAATGTCCATGTTAGGGTCTCTTATAAGAGACTTTCCTGATAATTTTATTTTCTTATATGGAGGCCCCCTTTTAGTTTCTTGATCAATAAGATAATCAGAAACTGGGGTAGAAATTAACTTTCCCTTTAAAATAGGGTCTATGTTGAATTTCAACCGCCATTTAATCAATACTTACCTTCTTAGGTAGGGTAAAAAGGCATTAGTTTCTTTTTACCATTTCCATTACATAATCCATGGGATTCTATAAGCACAACAACATCTTAGTATGTTAAGATCTTCTTGATCTAAACTTTCAAATAATGGAATATAATTATTAAGCTTTTGTGGGAATATTTCCCGAGTAGCTCCATAATTTTTCCAAAAAATGTAGAAGAACCAATTTGGTAAGTTAGTCCTATAAGACCATTTTATGAACCATGAATGAGTCATTTGACTATTTTGATTACATAAGACATTTTTTCAAGCATCTTGATAGTCCCAGTAACTGTAGTATTGGGGTTGATGTTCGTCTTTAAATCGTCTTGGAATATTAGGATTTCCATCATTGTTCCATTCTAAAATGGTGATAATTTTTTGGATTTTTAATCAATAAAAAGATATCATTTTATTTGTTGATTTGTCTCTAAAATTATGAAATATTTTTACACTACCAGTATCTATGAGAATTTATCATAATAGTAGTGATTCTTCCAAGCATTGTTGAAATAAAATTACATTTATCAGGAAGGTAATATAGCAGTAAAGTTTTTGTTTCTTTGGATAAGTCTTCATTTTCTAAAGTTATTGTATGTATTTATGTTTTGAATATGAATTTTGATATGTTTTTTGTTGGGAAATCTACTTCCATTTCATCGTTACCTTCCTTAGTAGAAATACTTGATTCTGAACATACCTTTGGGATACAGACTTTGGATGTTGATGCAGACATATTTTGAGATTTCTATGATAAAGTATAAGAAGTCATATAAACTACAATAAATATTTAGAACATCCTTTTGATGTGTCTCTTATGAAATAGTAAGTGTGTCAATGAAATTATCTTTATAATCTAATGCAACTCTTATTTTCTTTAAGAACAAAAGTTCAGGTTTCTTCCTAAACTCAAAAGTTACAAAGTTATTGTTAATTTGAGTATGAACCCCTTTTTCACTAACTAATCATCATCATCATCATCTAAGCCTCAATCCCAACTATGTTGGGGTCGGCTACATGGATCCTTCGTTTCCATTTAGCTCTATCATGGGTCATATTCTGATTGAGATGTAGAGATTCAAAATCTCTCTTTATAAGCTCATCCCATGTTAATTTAGGCCTTTAACTAATATAGGGAGAATTTTATTAAGAAAGGGTGTCCCAATGATAATATCCTCAGTTATATTTTGAGGAAGGATAAAATATGTTTTAATATTATTATTGTTGATGCATATGTGTGCTTTAGAAATTTTATGTTTTACTTTGAGTTTATCTTTTGTAGAAAAATTAACATGATGATTAGTTGTTTCATAATATTTTGTTGGTATAAGGTTTTCCCTTATACAATTAACATCAGCTCCAGAATCAAATAAAGATATACCTTCTAGGGTGAAGTCATTAATTTTTTTAGTCACTTCACCTTTCCATTTTATCTTAACAAATTCTTGAAGACTATTAACAAAGGAATCTTCGTTATCTTCCCTTGTTTCATCGACTTGGTTTTTATTTGAGCATTCTCCGAGCTTTGTATTAAATATATGTTCATCCTCAACATCATTATACTTTTCATATATATATATATATATATATATATATATATATATATATATATATATGAAGATTTTCAACCTTATCTTTTAGTTCAATGATTTCTATTTTGATTTTGTTCTATTCTTTTCTCAAATCTTCTATAGAAATCTATTTATCATTATTTTTTCATGTTCAATTCTTTTCATTACATGATCAAATGAGTAGAACTCATTTGCTTTTGATTCTATTTTATTATCTGATTTTTTGTCTACAATCATATTGAGATATTTTGCAAGTTTAGTGCTTCTTTCTTGTTTATCTTGGATGGAATCTATGGTTTCAAGTATTAAAAAAAATTTCACAAGTTAAGACATTAATTTCATCCAATGATGTTTCATTGCTATAGTGATTACACTAACATCCTTCTTCATTTTCTGATCCCAAGGATTCATTTCGATTTAATTTACTAACAAAAGTATCAAGTTCTTCTGGCATAATACTTTTTTATTCTAGTAACAGTTTGTTAACTTTTTTCTTGAAATCTCATTTAAAACATTTGTTTACATAGTGCCCCTTTTCGTTACAATTGTAACTTGTTATGTTTTTCTCATTATTTGCTTTTCTTATTTGTTTTCTTTTTGTATAATTCTTCTTTTATTTGTTACTATCTTCACTAAACCTTTTGTAGATTTTGTGTCATTTCTTTTCTTTTGGTAAATCCATGTCACATCCAAATTGATAACAAAATTCTCCTAGTTCCTTTTTATCTATTGTTTATTATCTTTTTAATTGATTTTTTTATTTATAGTCATTACCAAGAGATAGTCCTATTTGGTTTATTCTTTATATTATTTCCCCATAGGATATATGTTCTAGAGGGAAAACGTTATTATATTCTTGTCTAATATGTTTTCTTACCTTTTTAGTGAATAAAATAGGTAATCTAGATAAAAACTTTCCTTTCCAAACAACATAATTACAATCTGTGAATTGGAAAACTTTAGGAAGTAAAACATCTTTATACCAATAAAAATCACTCATACTCTTACATCTTTAGTTCATTAGTTGTTCCCTAAGTTTTTCTAATATAGTGCCATTATGGCCTATAAAATGTTGAATTATGTTTACTATTAGAGTATATAATGTGTTTGATTGGGGTTGACCATTTTCTAACTTAATTTGAGAACCATGCTCATTTCTTTTTGTAGCTTGAAGTATTTCTTGTCTGTACATTTCACTAAGGTAATTAATCCACCATCCTCTTAACTGGCCCGTAAATGATGAAGTTATCATTTGGGCAATTGTGGTTTCAAGGCTACCATGAGCTCGACAAGCATTGGCATATATCAACATTTGATGGCAAATTTGTAATATTTGGTATTCTGAAAATCCATCTAAGTTCCATTCTATAAGAGATTGGCCATCAAATTGACATAAAGTAAGATCAGGATTTTCTTCAAATTGTTGGTCAATCGGTAATTTTTTGTTTTTGAAAATCGAGTAGTTTTACCAAAGCTGACTGTATTTAGTTGTAGATTCTTAGGTATCTCTTCTTCATTTGAATATGATGAGTCTCCATATATTGTATTAATGGTTGGTTTTTGAAGATTTAATTGGTCTAGCCGACTTGTGATTTCATGTGTTAATTGATCGAGTTGTTTATCGAACTTAATGGGTGTCTTCTTTCCTAATATAATATTTCCAGTTATAGTTTGAGGAATAATTAGTGGCAAAATTTTTGTTTTTACTTTCTTTTGATATATTGGTAATTGCCAATATCAATAAGCATTGTCTCTATCCTTTTAGTTTGTTTGCTAAGGATTTGAAGATTTATATTTATATAGTTGTTTTGTTCAATTATATGAGTTGTATGGTGTGTTTTAGCTGGTTCTTGACTATATTCCATTAGTTTTAGTGGACTGGCCTTGATGTCATTTTCTCTTAATTTTATATCTTAAAAGGGTGGATGAATTGATTCAACTTATTCATCTTTTGAAGCATGTTTCCATGCTAAGGATCATTTTTCTATTACCATAGTATGATCCGCACTTGGGAGAGTAGGTAACATTTCTTTTATTGTATCAAGATAATTAGATTCATACCAATCAAAGAAATATATACTCTCATTTAACTATTTCATTTGAGAATACCATGGATCTCTTATAGCTGACCTTTCATATTTATCAAAATGTGTAAAAAACCATTTACTTTTGGTTTATTATTATCAGATAAAAAGTCTTTCTTTAATAATTCTTTATTAATTTCAAAGTTGTTATAGTTGTCTTCAAGTAGACATGTGACTTTGAAATCAGATTCAAAGGGTTCATATTCACTGTGTTCATATATTGGGTAGGATATTCCTGTAGGCCTTCTATTCATAGTATTAGATCATTCAAGTTTATTGTGATCTATATGTAGATATGAAGAAGAACCACTTCTAAAGTGTTTTCCTTAGACTGAGATGAAGTAGAATTTTTTCTTTCTGAAGGACAGAAACTTATTTCTACATCACCATTAAGTGCTCGATAATGTTTTGTATTTTGGTATTTTCTCTAGGTACAGGTGAATTTGCTTGTGCCATGGTCCAATTTTCTGGGAGCTTAACTTCCTCCCATCGCAAGGCCTTACGAATAATGGCTTTGTTTTTTATATTGGTTAGAAAAAGAGTTGTAAGCCCCTTTTTGGGAAAACCAAGGATTGAAGAGTTACTATGTTCATGGCCTTGAAGCAAACTCTATAACATAGTACAATATTTTTAGAATTTGGATCCATGTTAAATCCTGATGTTTGCACATTCAAGGTTAAGACCTTCAAAAGGCCTAGGTCGGAAAGGGAAACTGAGAAATTAGGAAATGCATTAAAGAAAATAGGTTTGTCATCTAATATTGATTCTATAAGTCCAAGAAGGGAATCTGAAAATTTTAGATGCCTACAGTCCCTAAGGCACAGGAGTACAGAACAATTTATACCTTTTCTCATTAAGGATTTGGCAGATACTTGGACTAATCCTAAATGAATGAAGTTGCATATTGAGTTATTTTTTTATCATGTTTATATCTCTTTTAGACAGAAGTTGTATGCATTCTTATGAAGATGTAACTGATATAGTTTTTTCAATAGTTTTGATGTAATAGTTGGATATCAATCGAAAACCACCTTTAAAGTAAATGTCATTTATGGGAACTTTAGGCATTTCCCAATTTTGAATGGATTGTTCTATATTTTCAAAATAAATTTGTTCACAATTTTTTATTGAAACTTTTCAAACTATGGAAGGGTTTGTATGGGAATTGGCAGAAATTCTAGAGAGTATTCTTTACATTGGTCTTTAGGCATGAATTTTAATATAGAAGAGTTGGGATATTGATTTTCTTGGATATAATAGGTGGCCTGTCAATAGCTAAACCTAGCCCTACAAAACCCTAAATGCCTACCACGGCTAAAGCGGGTGCAACGGGCTACCACTACGATAAGGAGACCTTGGACCCTAGAACCCCAAGAAGGAAGACCCTGAACTCTCACCCCTTCAGAGAGGAAGAGAAAGAGAAAGAGACACAAGTATATCCCAACCGCCCCTAACATGGCTCTGATAAAAGTTTTAGATAGATTATTTACTTTATAAATCATGTGTTTATTATTTAAAGAATGAGATATTTCTTCTTTTAATTGTAGATTCTTGTTTGTAATATTTTGGACTGACAAGTTCTCAGGAGAGTTTTCATGATGCAATGGTCTTATTTTACTGTCAAACTTATTAGGCTCATACCATGGTGGAACAAGCCTATAGATTTTTTCTTTAAGTTTTTGATATAATAATTTGTATACCATTCAAAGAAATGTATATTTTTTCTATGGTATTGCATTTGTGAATACCATTTTTCTCTAATTTAATCTCTTTCTTTCCTATCAAAGTTTTCATAAAATTGTTTTGTCTTGAACTGATTTCTATCAGATAAAAATTCTTTTCTTAGATTTTATTTGTCGATAATGAAATTATTTTTGTTTTCCTTTGAATTACTTTCATTTATGGTTTGAAGGGTATTTACTGTTTCATCGACGCTTGTTAGTGAGTTAAGCATTTTATACATATTTTCTTATTTTTATTGAGATATTTTTTTAATAACCTTGTGATGATACAGTTGTCGAAAATAAAGAGATCTAAGGTTTAAATATTAAAAATTTTAAAATCAAAGGAGCTTGATATAAATAACGATTTTATTGAGAAATCTTATTCTCTTTTCAATAAGTTGATTCCTAGTGGCTTGTCAACAGTTGAACTACTGCAACAAGGAGGCCTCAGACCTAGGTATTTCTTAAAGAAAATTGAATATGATACACTCAGAAAATTTGGGGGTGAGAGATTGAAATCAAAAACAAAGGGATTACTAAGCGGCATGTCAATAGCTAAACCTAGCCCTACAAAACCCTAAACATATACCATGGCTAAAGCGGGTGCAACGAGCTACCACTATGACAAGGAGGCCTCGGACCCTAGAACCCCAAGAAGGAAGACCACGAACTCTCACCCCTTCATAGAGAAAGAGAAAGAGACACAAGTATATCCCAACCGCCCCTCACTTGGCTCTGATACCATTTTGGGGTGGAAGTTAGGATTTTGGTGATTGGTCAGTAGAGAGTTGGTGGAATGCAGTGTTGGAGTATTTGTGGAGTAGGAGAATAATTGGTGGAGTAGGAGCTGATTTGCATTTGGATAAATGATAGAAGTGAGTGATTAGAGGTGGATTGGGGTTTGTGATTAAGGTGATTAGATGTGGATTAGGGTTTGTGATTAAAGGTTAATAGTTATTTAATTTGTTTACAAAGAAGGGGGAATGCTTAAGTAAAAATAATTAAAACTGACTAAATAATAGTAGAAAACTTACTGATTATCGGCATAGATGATGGTTGTTCTTAGATAGCGTTGAATTCCAAAGCACGTCAAGATCATTTGATCTTTCTTTGGAAAAAGAAAGGATCTTTGATTATGATTCAAAGAGGGAAGAACATGCACACACAAATGATCTTAACAAAATGGAAATTTTATTGGCAACTGGAGGGTTTACACTCGGAAAATATATGGAAACTAAGAACACATGACTATATAGACGAAATTACAATATAAGTGAAATGGAAGAAGGATTACAAGACTTGGAAATTCTCTAAGGAGGAGATTTTCGAGCTAAGACACTTCCTACTACAATAACTAAGCTCAATAAGCAAGGGGAGCTCTTTGGGTGGAAGAGTGTTGTGGCTATCACAACTCTTGCTTTCTTCTTCAACTTCTTTGCCTTTTATAAGAACTTTGGATGGAGTGGACGAAGTTCCTTGGCTTGCCATTTGCTCTCTTCCATTTGTGTCTTTGACAAGTGTTTGTTGATGATGTTGTGGCCAAATTTGATGTGTTCGCCACTTGTTCATTCAACCTTGTGCCCTAGACAAGTGTTTAATGCCTTTCTTGTTGTATGCATCCAATAAAATATTCTTGTCCTCTTCTCTATTTGTTTTTTATGGAGATGTTACTTACATTTTTGAGTGATTTTATTTTTTATAGATAGAATCTTAAGCAAAATGTATCAAATATTTTTCTTTTACTTTTACCACATCATTATTTCTATTCACCTTTTATCTTTTACCAGACTGTTATTTTTTATTGTCAACTCTTGCTTTAGTTGACTAAATAAAAACACTCTATTTGTTTTAGCTTCTTAGTTATGTTGGGATCCAGAAACTAGTATTGGAATTAATTTTCCCTTTAAAATGGGATCAATATTAAACTTGTCCCACCATTTGACATATATTTGTCTTTCCATAATTGGTGATAATTCAATTGTTTCTTTCTCCCATTTCCATTGTATAATCTATGATATTCCATGAGAAGAGATATATTTCATCATGTTTAGATCTTCCTCAATAAAATCGTTGCCCATATTATTTTTCCTTAATATTGTAGGGAGTATTTCTCTTATTGCCCCAAAATTTTGCCAGAATTTATAGAAAAACTGATTCGGCAATTTGGTTTGTAATTACCATTTTACTGACCATGTGTGACTCATTAGTGTATTATAAACATATAAACTTGTTCCCACACAGTTTGATAATCCCAATAATTGTAATATTGGGGTTGATAAAAATTTTGAATCGTCTTAGAATATTAGGGTTTCCTTCTTTATTCCATATAGATAACGTGATTATTTTTTGAATTTTTAGTTGAGAAAACTGCAAGTTTCTTTTTGTGGATTTATCTCTATAATATGAAAAACTTTTGCACTTCCTATTTCTAAAAGTATTTTTTCATAGTATATTTGGTTTTTCCCAAGTAAGGTGGGAATATGATTGTATCCTTTAGGAAAATATTTATTTTATTATATATTCAATTTCTTTTGAGAGATCCTCATTTTCAAGAATAAGTACCTCTTTAGATTATTTTAAGATAAATTCATAGGATGTTTTAGTGGATGAATCAACTTCCATTTTTTCTATATTTTCCTTCTCCCTCTTTGTTTGTGTTATTGGGGGAGGACTTTGTTCAGTAGCCAGAATTGATGTCATCATGCTAGTCTTTTTGAAGACAATTTCCCTATAAAAATTCTCTTGATAGAAATCAGGTAAAAATTATTTTCCCCTTTTATGAATTCTATATCAAAATCAAATACAGCTAATATTGCTTGCCATCTAGCAAATATTTTCTTTGAGGCAAGATTTTTAACATCCTTTTCTAAGACAAATTTAGTTGATTTACAATCTACTCTTAAAAAACTATTATTTAAAAGATCACCTTGAAATTTTATAATAGAGAGAACTATGGCTAATATTTCTTTTTTATAGTTGAATAATTTTTTCTGATTTCATTCCACACTCTTGAGGTGTATCGAACCAAATGTTATTTATTACCATTTTTTTGCTTAAGAATTCCTCCCTATCCTATATTCTGATGCATTTATTTCTACTATTTTATAGGCCTCTTGGTCAATGATATTTGAACATGGTAACCTTTTAACTTTTGATATTATTCTTTGAATAGCCTTGGTATGATCTATGGTCCAGCTTGGTGGAATCTTTTTTAGTCTATCTGTAAGGAGTTTTCTATCTAGTGCCGGATTTTCATAGAAATCAGATTTATATTTTAGGCATTCTTAAAATCTTTGGAGTTGTTTTTTCTCTAGGATTTCATCTGGGAATTTGTTAGCAAAGTTTACGGCTCTTATTATAGGTGATGCATTTCCCTTTTCTATTTTGTAACCTAGAAATTGAATGCTTGTTTGAAATAATTTCATCTTTTTAGCAGAAACTACTAGTCTATTATGTTTTACTGTTTGAAAGAATGTGTTTAGGTGTTTCCAATGTTGGTCACAGTCTTTAAAGAAAATAAGTACATCATCAATATAGACTATACTAAAAGAAGTATATGGATTAAATATCTCATTCATTATTTTTTGGAATTCTGATGGAGCATTTTTTAGCCTAAAAGGAATAATATTCCATTCATAGTGACCAAAAGGTACTGTGAAGCCAGTTTTATATCTATCTTCTTCACTTATTTGTATTTGCCAGAATCCAGATTTCATATCAAATTTTGAGAAGATATTTTCACCATGTATTCTTTTTAATAGGTCGTGTCTATTAGGAATTGGATAGCTGATCTATTGGAGTACTTTATTTAGAGTTTTGTAATTTATGACAAGCCTAGGAGCCCCTCTTTCTATTTCGGATGCATTTTCTACATAGAAGGCAGCACAGCTCCATGGAGAGGAGATAGGTCTAATTAATTTCTTTGTATCGAGTTATTTTATTTCATTTTTAAATATTTGTAAAAATCTTTGATTCATTTGGGTGGGTCTGGTTTTTGTTGGGGTTTTAGTTTCATCAAAATTGTTAATGTATGGTAAAGTAACTTCATATTTCTTTCTATGCCATAATGCTGAGGGTAGTGTGGAGCAGATTTCTTTTTCAACTTTTTCTTGAAATTCTATTATTACTTTTTGAAAACTACTACTTTTGATTTTGTTATGAATTCTTTTAGTTTCTATTTCTGTGTTAAGTTCGTTAATGAAGTTTTCTTTGTATTTAATTAAAGTGTTTATTTATTGTAGAAATGATACTTTGGGTCCATTTTTGAACTTAAAGGTAATCATTTTTTCATTTATATTAGTGTGTGCTCCTTTTGTATCCATTATAATAGATAGTATTTTACTCAGGAATGGTGTCCCTATGATTATATCCTCAGTTATATTTTTGGCGAGCATGAAAATAGTTTGAATACATGTATATTTTATACAAACATGCACATTAGGGATTTTATAATTGATTTCTAATTTGTCATTAGTGCATTAATTGACATTGTGTGTGATTTTTTCAAAATATTTGGTTGGTATTAGACCTTCTCTAATGCAGTTTATGTCTGCTCCAGAATCAATAACATGAGTTTCTTAATAGTGAAATCTGAGTTAATTTTAATTATAACATCTCCCTTTCATTTTCTTTTTATATATTGTTGGATGCTATTTAGGGATTTGTTTTTGGATTTATCTTGTATGCTATTATCTTGACTTTTTGAGTTTTCATATGTCTTTTTAGTTTCTTTTGAATCTTTTATCTCTTTTAAAAAAAATTGTTCTCTTTTGAAGGCATTTAGAGTTGGTTGTTTTTCAGTTACTCATTTAGTATCATATGAAATATTTTGGTTTGGACTATCTTTAGAGTTGATTTCTTTTTTATTTATTTTTATATATTTTGAAAATAATTTTAATTTTTCTTGATTATTTTTAACATTATTAACAGTTTCAAGAATGAAGTATTGTTTTGTGCTTAATACCTTTACAGAGTACTCTTTGCTTTCTTTGCTTTTAGTTTTAGATAGATTACTTACTTTATCAACCATGTGTTTATTATTGAAAGAATGAGAAAATTCTTCTTTTAATTGTAGATTCTTGTTTGTAATATTTGGACTGACAAGTTCTCATGAGGGTTTCATGATGCAATGGTCTAATTTTACTTTTAGACTTATTAGGCTCATACCATGATGGAACAAGCTTATAGATTTTTTCTTTAAGTTATTTGATATAATAATTTTTATACCATTCAAATAAATGTATCTTTTTTCTATGGTATTGCATTTGTGAATATCATTTTTCTCAAATGTAATCTCTTTCTTTTCTATCAAAGTTTTCATAAAATTGTTTTGTCTTGAACTGATTTCTATTAAATAAAAATTCTTCTCTTAGATTTTCTTTGTCGATAATGAAATTATTTTTATTTTTCATTGAATTACTTTCATTTATAGTTTTAAGGGTATTTACTATTTCATTGATGCCTGTTAGTGAGTAAAGCATTTTATTAAACATATTTTCTTATTTTTATTGAGATAATTTTTAAATAGCCTTGGGAAGATACAATTTTCGAAAATAAAGAGATCTAAGTCTTAAATCTTAAAATTTTTAAAACCAAAGGAGCTTGATATAAATAATGATTTTATTGAGAAATCTTATACTCTTTTAAATAAGTTGATTCCTAGTGTCCTGTCAACAGTTGAACTACTGCGACAAGGAGGCCTCGAACCTAGGTATTTCTTAAAGAAAATTGAATATGATACACTCAGAAAGGTTTTTGGGTGAGAGATTGAAATCATCAACCAAGGGATTGCTAAGTGGCCTATCAATAGCTAAATCTAGCCCTACAAACCCTAAACGCCTACCATGGCTAAAGTGGGTGCAACGGGCTACCACTACGACAAGGAGGCCTCAGACCATAGAACCCCAAGAAGGAAGACCCTGAACTCTTACCCCTTCAGAGAGAAAGAGAAAGAGAGACAAGTATATCCCAACCGCCCCTAACTTGGCTCTAATACCATTTAGGGGTGGAAGCTAGGATTTTGGTGGTTGGTCACTAGAGAGTTGGTGGAATGCTAAAGTTATTGTATTAGGAAGTGTCTTAGCTCAAAATTCTCCTCCTTAGAGAATTTCCAAGTCTTGTAATCCTTCCTCCACTTCACTTATATTGAAATTTCTTCTATAGAGTCATGTGTTCTTAGTTTCCACATATTTTTCGAGTGTAAATCCTCCAGTTCCCAATAAAACTTCCATTTTGTTAAGATCATTTGTGTGTGCATGTTCCTCCCTCTTTGAATCATAATCAAATATCCTTTCTTTGTCCAAATAAAGATCAAAAGATCTTGACATGATTTGGCATTCAACGCTCTCGAAAAACAACCATCATCTACGTTGGTAATTTGTAAGTTTTCTACTATTATTTAATCAGTTTTAATTATTTTTACTTAAGCATTCCCCCATATTTGTAAAAAAATTAAATGCCTATTTACCTTTAACCACAAACCCTAATCTACATCTAATCACCTTAATCACAAACCCTAATCGACCTCTAATCACTCACTTCTATCATTTATCCAAATGCAAATCAGCCCTTCCTACTCTGCCAATTATTCTCCTACTCCACCAATACTCCAACACCGCATTCCACCAACTCTCTACCGACCAACCACCAAAATCCTAGCTTCCACCCCAAAGAGCTCCCATTGCTTATTGAGCTTAGTTATTGTAGTAGGAAGTGTCTTAGCTCAAAATTCTCCTCCTTAGAGAATTTATATGTCTTGTAATCTTTCCTCCACTTCACTTATATTGCAATTTCATCTTTGGGGTGGAAGCTAGGATTTTGGTTGTTGGTCGGTAGAGAGTTAGTGGAATGCAGTGTTGGAGTATTGGTGGAGTAGGAGAATAATTGGTGGAGTAGGAAGGGCTGATTTGAGTTTGGATAAATGATAGAAGTGAGTGATTCGAGGTGGATTAGGATTTATGATTAAGGTGATTAGATGTGGATTAGGGTTTGTGATTAAAGGTTAATAGGCATTTAATTTTTTTACAAATAAGGGAAATGCTTAAGTAAAAATAATTAAAACTAATTAAATAATAGTAGAAAACTTATTGATTACTGGCGTAGAAGATGGTTGTTCTTCGAGAGCGTTGAATGTCAAAGAATGTCAAGATCTTTTGATCTTTATTTGGACAAAGAAAGGATCTTTTATTATGATTCAAAGAGGGAAGAACATGCACACACAAATGATCTTAACAAAATGGAAATTATATTGACAACTGGAGGGTTTACACTCGGGAAATATGTGGAAACTAAGAACACATGATATATAGACGAAATTACAATATAAGTTAAGTGGAGGAAGGATTACAAGACTTGGAAATTCTATAAGGAGGATAATTCCGAGCTAAGACACTTCCTACTACAATAACTAAGCTCAATATGCAAGGGGAGCTCTTTGGGTGAAAGAGTGTTGTGACTATCACAACTCTTGCCTTCTTCTTCAACTTTTTTGCCTTTTATAGGAACTTTGAATGGAGTGGACAAAGTTCATTGGCTTGCCATTTGCCCTCTTCCATTTGTGTCTTTGACAAGTATTTGTTGATGATGTTGTGGCCAAATTTGATGTGTTTTCCACTTGTTCATTCAACCTTGTGCCCTAGACAAGTATTTTGTGTCTTTGTTGTTGTATGCATGCAATAAAATATTCTTGTTCTCTTCTCCATTTGTTTTTTATGGAGATGTCACTTCCATGTTTGAGTGACTTCATTTTTTATAGATGGAGTCTTAAGCAAAATGTATCAAACATTTTACTTTTACTTTTACCACATCATTGTTTCTATTCACCTTTTATCTTTTACCAGACAGTTATTTTTTATTTACTTTTACCTTTTATCCATTACCTTTTTGTTACCAAAACTTTTTTACTGTCCGGTAACTATTTTTTGCTTTCTTCCTTTTTTCCATCTTCTTCGATTTCAGATTTATTTGAGTCCTCTGCACTATTTTCATCCATAACTTTTGACATTTCTTCAAAGACCATCAATTGTAATTCATTATCTTCAATATTTGGATTTTCAATTTGAATTTTTCTTGTCAACTCTTGCTTCAGTTGACTAAATGAAAACATTCTATTTGTTTTAGTTTCTTGGTTATGTTGGGATCCAGAAACTAGTATTGGAATCAATTTTCCCTTTAAAATGGGATCAATATTAAACTTTTCCCGCCATTTGACATATATTTGTCTTTTCATAATTGGTGGTAATTCAATTGTTTCTTTCTCTCATTTTCATTATATAATCTTGGTATTCCATGAGAAGAGATATATTTAATCATGTTTAGATCTTCCTCAATAAGATCGTTGCCCATAATATCTTTCCTTAATATTTTGTGGAGTATTTCTCTTATTGTCCCAAAAAAAATTCAGAATTTATAGAAAAATCAATTCGACAATTTGGTTTGTAATGACCATTTTACTGACCATGTGTGACTCATTAGTGTATTTTGAATATATAAAACTTTTTCCCACACATTTTGATAATCCCAACAGTTGTAATATTGGGGTTGATAGAATGTTTTGAATCGTCTTGGAATATTAGGGTTTCTTTCTTTATTGAATTCAGATAATGTGATTATTTTTTGAATTTTTAGTTGAGAAAGCTGCAAGTTTCTTTTTGTGGATTTATCTCTATAATTATGAAAAACTTTTGCACTCCATATTTTTAAAAGTATTTTTTCATAGTATATTTGGCTTTTCCCAGGTAAGGTGGGAATATGATTTTATCCTTTAGGAAAATATTTATTATAATAACGTTGGGAGACAATATTTCCAAAATCCTAGCTTTATTTATTATAATAACTTTGTCCCTCTAGAACATATATCTTATGGGGAAATAATACAAAGACTAAACCAAACAGGACTATCTCTTTGTAATGACTATAAATTTAAAAAAATCAATTAAAAAGACAACAAACAATAGATAAAAAGGAACTAGGGGAATTTTGTTATCAATTTGGATGTGACATGGATTTACCAAAAGAAAAGAAATGACATAAAATCTACAAAAGATTTAGTGAAGATTGTAACAAATCAAAGAAGAATTATACAAAAAGAAAACAAATAAGAAAAGCAGATAGTAAGAAAAACATAACATGTTACAATTGTAACAAAAAAGGGCACTATGCAAATAAATGTTTTAAACTAAAAGATAAGGTTGAAAATCTTCAAATATATATATATATATATATGAAAAGTATAATGATGATGAGGATGAATGTATATTTAATACAATGCTCGGAGAAATAAAAATCAAGTCAATGAAACAAGGGAAGATAACGAAGATTCCTTTGTTAATAATCTTCAAGAATTTGTTAAGAGAAAATGGAAAGGTGAAGTGACTATAAAAATTAATGACTTCACCCTAGAAGGGATAGCCTTATTTGATTCTAGAGTTGATGTTAATTGTATAAGATAAAACCTTATACCAATAAAATATTATGAAACAACTAATCATCATATTAATTCTGCTATAAAAGATAAACTCAAAGTAAAACATAAAATTTCTAAAGCACACATATGCATCAACAATAATAATATTAAAACATCTTTTATCCTTCCTCAAAATATAACTGAGGATATTATCATTGGGACACCCTTTCTTAACAAAATTCTCCCTATATTAGTTAGTGAAAAAGGGGTTCATACTTGAATTAACAATAACTTTGTAACTTTTGAGTTTCGGAAGAAACCTGAACTTATGTTCTTAAAGAAAATAAGAGTTGCATAAGATTATAAAGATAATTTCATTGATGCGCTTACTATTTCATAAGAGACACATCAAAATGATGTTCTAAATATTTATTATAGTTTATATGAATTCTTATACTTTATCATAGAAATCTCAGAATATGTCTGCATCAACATCCAAAGTCTGTATCCCATAGGTATGTTCAGAATCAAGTATTTCTACTAAGGAAGGTAATGATGAAATGGAAGTAGATTTCTCAGCAAAAAAAACATGTCAAAATATGTCGTAGCGGTATCCTGTTGCACTTGCTTTAGCCATGGTAGGCATTTAGGGTTTTGTAGGGGTAGGTTTAGCTATTGACAGGCCACTTAGTAATCCCTTGGTTGATTATTTCAATCTCTCACCCACAAACCTTTATGAGTGTATCATATTCAATTTTCTTTAAGAAATACCTAGGTTAGAGGCCTCCTTGTCACAGTAGTTCAACTGTTGACAGGGCACTAGGAATCACCTTATTGAAAAGAGAATAATATTGCTCAATAAAATCATTATTTATATCAAGCTCCTTTGGTTTTAAAAATTTTAAGATATAAGCCTTAGATCTCTTTATTTTTGACCCCAAAATGGTATCAGAGCCAAGTTAAGGGTGGTCAGGATATACTTGTGTCTCTTTCTCTTTCTCTCTGAAGGGGTGAGAGTTCAGAGTCTTCCTTCTTAGGGTTCTAGGGGTTGAGGCCTCCTTGTTGTCGTGGTAGCCTGTTGCACCTGCTTTAGCTGTGGTGGGCATTTAGGATTTTGTAGGGCTAGGTTTAGCTATTGACAGACCACCTATTATCTCCAAGGAAATAAATATCCCAACTCTTCTATATTAGAATTCATCTCTAAAGACCAATGGAAAGAATACTCTCTAGAATTTCTGCCAATTCCAATACAAACCCTTCCATAGTTTGAACAATGTCAATAAAAAATTGTGAACAAATTAATTTTGAAAAATATAGAACAATCCATTCAAAATTGGGAAATGCCTAAAGTTCTCATAAAAGACATTTACTTTAAAGGGGTTTTTGATTGATATCCAACTATAACATCAAAACTATTAAAAAAACTATATCAGTTACATCTTCACAAGAATGCATACAACTTTTGTCTAAAAGAGATATAAACATGATAAAAAAATAACTCAAGATAAAACTTCATTCATTTAGGATTAGTCCAAGTATCTGCCAAATCCTTAGTGAGAAAAGGTATAAATTGCTCTGTACTCTTGTGCCTTAGAGACTGTAGGCATCTAAAATTTTTAGATTCCCTTCTTGGACTCATAGAATCAACATTAGAGGACAGACCTATTTATTTTAACACATTTCCTAATTTCTCAATTTTCCTTTCCGACCCAGGCCTTTTGAAGGTCTTAACCTTGAATGTACAAACATCAGGATTTGACATAGATCCAAATTCTTAAAATATTGTACTATGTTATAGAGTTTGCTTTAAGGCTATGAACACAGTAACTCCTCAATCCTTGATTTGCCCAAAAAAGGGGCTTACAACTCTTTTTCTAACGAATATAAAAAACAAAGCCATTATTCCTAAGGCCTTGCGATGGGAGGAAGTTAAGCTCCCAGAAAACTGGACCATGCCGCAAGAAAATGCACCTGTAGCTAGAGAAAATACCAAAATACAAAATATCATCAAGCACATTAATGGTGATGTAGAAATAAGTTTTTGTCCTTCAGAAGAAGAAATTGTACTTCATCTCAATCGAGGGAAAAACCTTAGAAGTTGGTTCTTCTTCATATCTACATATAGATAACAATAAAATTGAACGATCCAACACTATGAATAGAAGGCCTACAGGAATATCCTACCCAATATATGAACACAGTGAATACGAACCCTTTGAATCTGATTTCAAAGTCGCATGTCTACTTGAAGACAACTATAACAACTTTGAAATAAATAAAGAATTATTAAAGAAGACTTTTTACCTGATAATAATAAACCAAAAGTAAAATGGTTTTTTACACATTTCGATAAATATGAAAGGTCGGCTATAAGATATTTGTGGTATTCTCAAATGAAATAGTTAAATGAGAATATATATTTCTTTGATTGGTATGAATCTAATTATCTTGATACGCTTAAAGAGATGTTACCTACTCTCCCAAGTGTGGATCGTACTATGATAATAGAAAAACTATCCTTAACATGGAAACATGCTTCAAAAGATAAAGAAGTTGAATTAATTCATCCACCCTTTCAAGCAATAAAATTTTGTGAAATGACATCAAGGCCAGTCCACTAAAACTAATGGAATATAGTCAAGAACCATCTAAAACACACCATATAGCTCATATAATTGAACAAAATAACTATACAAATATAAATCTTCAAACCATTAGAAAACAAACTGAAAAGATAGAGACAATGCTTATTGATATTGGCAAAGTACCAAAATATCAAAATAAGTAGAAACAAAAAAAATTCCACTAATTGTTCCTCAAACTATAACTGGAAATATTATATTAGAAAAGAAGGCATCCATTAAGTTTGATAAACAACTCAATGAATTAACACATGAAATCACAAGTCGGCTAGACCAATTAAATCTTCAAAAACCAACCGTTAACACAATATATGGAAACTCATCATATTCAGCTGAAGAAGAGATACCTAAGAATCTACAACTAATTACAGTCAGCTTTGGTAAAACTGATCGATTTTCAAAAATAAAAAATTATTACTCTAGACCAACATCGGTTGACCTACAATTTGAAGAAACTTTTGATCTTACTTTATGTCAATTTGATGGCCAATCTCTTATAAAATGGAACTTAGATGTATTTTTAGAATACCAAATATTACAAATTTGCCATCAAATGTTGATATATGCCAATGCTTGTCGAGCTCATGGTAGCCTTGAAACCACAATTGCCCAAACGATAACTTCATCATTTACAGGTCAGTTAAAAGGATGGTGGATTAATTATCTTAGTGAAATATACATATAAGAAATACTTCAAGCTACAAAAAGAAATGGGCATGGTTCTCAAATTAAGTTATAAAATGGTCAACCCCAATAAGACGCAGTATATACTCTAATAGTAAACATAATTCAACATTTTATAGGCCATAATAGCACTATATTAGAAAAACTTAGGGAACAACTAATGAAATTAAGATGTAAGTGTCTGAGTGATTTTCGTTGGTATAAAGATGTTTTTCTTTCTAAAGTTTTCCAATTCTCATATTGTAATTATGTTGTATGGAAAGAAAAGTGTTTATCTGGATTACCTATTTTATTCGCTGAAAAGGTAAGAGAACATATTAGACAAGCATATAATAACATTGTCCCTCTAGAACATATATCCTATGGAGAAATAATACAAAGAATAAACCAAATAGTACTATCTCTTTGTAATGACTATAAATTAAAAAATCAATTAAAAAGACAACAAACAATAGATAAAAAGAAACTAGGAGAATTTTGTTTTCAATTTGGATGTGACATTGATTTACCAAAAGACAAGAAATGACACAAAATCTACAAAAGATTTAGTGAAGATAGTAACAAATCAAATAAGAATTATACAATAAGAAAACAAATAAGAAAAGCAGATAATAAAAAAACATAACATGTTACAATTGTAACGAAAAAGGGCACTATGCAAACAAATGTTTTAAACGAGATTTCAAGAAAAAAGCTAACGAATTGTTACTAGAATCAAAAAGTATTACACCAGAAGAACTTGATACTTTTTTTAGTAAATTAAATTTAAATGCATCCTTGGGATCTAAAAATGAAAAAGGATGTCAGTGTAATTACTAAAGCAATGAAACATCATCAGATGAAATTCATATCTTAACTAGTGAATAAAAATTTATACTTGAAACAATAGATTACATCCAAGATAAACAAGAAAGAAGCACTAAACTTGCAAAATATCTCAATATGATTGTAGACAAAAAATCATATAATAAAACAAAATCAAAAGCAAATGAGTTCTACTCATTTGATCATGTAATGAAAAGAATTGAACGTGAAAAAACTAATGATAAATAGATTTCTATAGAAGATTTGAGAAAAGAACAAAACAAAATCAAAATAGAAATCATTGAACTAAAAGATAAGGTTGAAAATATTCAAAAATATATATATGAAAAGTATAATGATGATGAGGATGAATGTATATTTAATACAATGCTCAGAGAATGCTCAAATAAAAACCAAGTCAATGAAACAAGGGAAGATAACGAAGATTCCTTTGTTAATAATCTTCAAGAATTTGTTAAGAGAAAATGGAAAGGTGAAGTGACTATAAAAATTAATGACTTCACCCTAGAAGGGATATCTTTATTTGATTATGGAGCTGATGTTAATTGTATAAGAGAAAACCTAATACCAACAAAATATTATGAAACAACTAATCATCATATTAATTCTGCTATAAAAGATAAACTCAAAGTAAAACATAAAATTTCTAAAGCACACATATGCATCAACAATAATAATATTAAAACATCTTTTATCTTCCCTCAAAATATAACTAAGGATATTATCATTGGGACACCCTTTCTTAATAAAATTCTCCCTATATTAGTTAGTGAAAAGGGGTTCATACTCGAATTAATAATAACTTTGTAACTTTTGAGTTTAGGAAGAAACATGAACTTATGTTCTTAAAGAAAATAAGAGTTGCATTAGATTATAAAGATAATTTCATTGATGCACTTACTATTTCATAAGAGACACACTAAAAGGATGTTCTAAATATTTATTGTAGTTTATATGACTTCTTATACTTTATCATAGAAATCTCAGAATATGTCTGCATCAACATCCAAAGTCTGTATCCCAGAGGAATGTTCAGAATCAAGTATTTCTACTAAGGAGGTAACGATGAAATGGAAGTAGATTTCCCAGAAAAAAAAATATCAAAATTCATATTCAAAACTTCAATACATACAATAACTTTAGAAAATGAAGACTTATCCAAAGAAACAAAAACTTTACTGCAAAATTACCTTCCTGATAAATATAATTTTATTCCGACAATGCTTGGAAAGAATCACTACTAATATGAGAAAATTCTCATAGAAACTGGTAGTGTAAAAATATTTCATAATTTTAGAGACGATTAACAAAGAAAATGATACCTTTTTCTCAATTAAAAAACCAAAAAATTGTCACCATTTTATAATGGAACAATGATGGAAATCCTAATATTCTAAGAAGATTGAAAGACAAACACCAACCCAGTACTACAATTACTGGGACTATCAAGATGCCTGGAAAAATGTCTTATGTATTCAAAATAGTCAAATGACTCATTCATGGTTCATAAAATGGTCTTATAGGACTAACTTACCAAATTGGTTCTTCTATATTTTTTGAAAAAGTTATGGAGCTACTCAGGAAATATTTCCACAAAAGCTTAATAGTTATATTCTATTATTTGAAAGTTTAGATCAAGAAGATCTTAACATACTAATATGTTATTGTGCTTATGGAATCCCATGGGTTATTCAAAGGAAATGGGAAAAATAAACTAATGCCTTTTTACCCTACCTAGGAAGGCAAGTATTGATTAAATGGTGGGACAAATTCAACATAGACCCTATTTTAAAGGGAAAGTTAATTTCTACCCCAGTTTCTGATTATCTTATTGATTAAGAAGCTAAAAGGGGGCTTCCATATATGAAAAAAATTATCAGGAAAGTCTCTTATAAGAGACCCTAACATGGACAATTCTCAATTAATTATATTTGATGAAATCCTAGATTAAGAAATATTCCAATCCTGGATATTACTCAAGGAGAAAGTAACTTTGAAAATGGAGATGATTGTTACAAATTACTCGATTCAAAATAATGGGTAAAAATACCTTGGTGAAGAAGTGACAAAAGAAGAAAAGATAAAATAGCTCTTCCCTATACATAAAAGATAAAAGACAGTTGTCAAGACTCAACGCAGAAAAAGAACAAGTGGCATATGAAAAGGAAGATGAAGGATATCTGTCAAAAGTCACAAAGACAAAAGAGTACGTGGCAGACACAACAAATATTGCCACTCATGTAAAAACACTTGTCAAAGACATGAACTGAAGTAAACAAGTGGCAAGAGAAGCACATCCGTCCACACCATCAGAAAGATCTATAAAAGGCAAAAAAGAGTTTTGATAGCCACAACACTCTTCCACCCAAAGAGCTCCCCTTGCTCATTGATCTTAGTAATTGTAGTAGGAAGTGTCTTAGCTCGAAATTCTCCTCCTTAGAGAATTTCCAAGTCTTGTAATCCTTCCTCCACTTCACTTATATTGTAATTTTTTCTATATAGTCATGTGTTCTTAGTTTCCACATATTTTCCGAGTGTAAACCCTCCAGTTGCCAATAAAATTTCCATTTTGTTAAGATCATTTTGTGTGCATGTTCTTCCCTTTTTGAATAATAATCAGAGATCCTTTCTTTGTCTAAAGAAAAATCAAAATATCTTGACGTGCTTTGGCATTCAACACTCTCTAAGAACAACCATCATCTACACTGATAATCAGTAAGTTTTCAACTATTATTTAATCAGTTTTAATCATTTTTACTTAAACATTCCCCCTTCTTTGTAAACAAATTAAATACATATTAACCTTTAATCACAAACCCTAATCCACATCTAATCACCTTAATCACAAACCCTAATACACCTCTAATCACTCACTTCTATCATTTATCCAAACACAAATCAGCCCTTCCTACTCCACCAATTATTCTCCTACTCCACCAAAACTCCAACACCGCATTCCACCAACTCTCTACCGACCAACCACCAATATCTTAGCTTCCACCCCAAAATGGTATCAGATCCAAGTTAGGGGTGGTTGGGATATACTTGTGTCTCTTTTTCTTTCTCTTTCTCTCTAAAGGGGTGAGAGTTTGGGGTCTTCCTTCTTGGGGTTCTAGGGTCCGAGGCCTCCTTGTCGTAGTGGTTGCCCGTTGCACCCGCTTTAGACATGGTAGGCATTTAGGGTTTTGTAGGGCTAGGTTTAGCTATTGACAGGCCACTTAGTAATCCCTTGGTTGATGATTTCAATCTCTCACCCACAAACCTTTCTAAGAGTATCATATTCAATTTTCTTTAAGAAATACCTAGGTTTGAGGCCTCCTTGTCGCAGTAATTCAACCGTTGACAGACCACTAGGAATCAACTTATTGAAAAGATAATAAGATTGCTCAATAAAATCATTATTTATATCAAGCTCCTTTGGTTTTAAAAAAATTAATATTTAAGCCTTAGATCTCTTTATTTTTTACAAATGTATCTTCACAAGGCAATTTAAAAATTATCTCAATAAAAATAAGAAAATATGTTGAATAAAATGCTTAACTCACTAACAAGCAAACCATAAATGAAAGTAATTCAATGAAAAATAAAAATAATTTCATCATCGACAAAGAAAATCTAAGAGAAGAATTTTTATCTGGTAGAAACCAGTTCAAGACAAAATAATTTTATGAAAACTTAGATAGAAAAGAAAGAATTACACTAGAGAAAAATGGTATTCACAAATGCAATACCATAATAAAAATATACATTTCTTTGAATGGTATAAAAATTATTATATCAAAGAACTTAAAGAAAAAATCTATAGGCTTGTTCCACCATGGTATGAGTCGAGTAAGTCTGACAGTAAAATTAGACCATTGCATCATGAAAACCCTCCTGAGAACCTGTCAGTCCAAAATATTAAAAACAAGAATCTACAATGAAAAGAAGAAATTTATCATTCTTTTAATAATAAACACATGATTGATAAAGTAAATAATCTATCTAAAACTAAAAGTAAAGAAAACGAAGAGTACTCTATAAAGGTATTAAGCACAGAACAATACTTCATTCTTGAAACTATTAATAATGTTAAAAATAAAAAAAATAAAATTATATTTTCAAAATATATCAAAATTAATAAAAAATACATCAACTCTAAAGTTAGTCCAAACCAAAATATTTCATATGATACTAAAAGAGTAACTGAAAAATAATTGACTCTAAAAGACTTCAAAAGAGAACAAAAAATATTAAAAAAGAGATAACAGATTTAAAAGAAACTAAAAATACATATGAAAATGCAGAAAGTCAAGATAATAGCATACAAGATAAATCAAAAAACAAATCCCTAAATAGAATCCAACAATATATAAAAAGAAAATGGAAGGGAGATGTTATAATTAAAATTAACCCAGATTTCACTATTAAGAAACTAGCTTTATTTGATTCTGGAGCAGACATAAACTACATTAGAAAAGGTCTAATACCAACCAAATATTTTGAAAAAACCACACACAATGTCAATTCATGCACTAATGACAAATTAAAAATCAATTATAAAATCCCTAATGTCCATGTTTATATAAAACATACATGTATTAAAACTACTTTCAAGCTCGCCAAAAATATAACTGAGGATATAATCATAGGGACACCATTCCTGAATAAAATACTACCTATTATAGTGGATACAAAAAGAGTACATGCTAATATAAATGGAAAAATTATTACCTTTAAGTTCAAAAATGAACCCAAAGTATCATTTCTACAACAAATAAACACTTCAATTAAATACAAAGAAAACTTCATTAACGAACTTAACACATAAATAGAAATTGAAAGAATTCATAAAAAATCAAAAGTAGTAGTTTTCAAAAACTAATAATAGAATTTTAAGAAAAAGTTAGAAAAGAAACCTGCTCCACACTACCCTCAGCATTCTGGCATAGAAAGAAATATGAAGTTACTTTACCATACATTAACAATTTTGATGAAACTAAAACCCCAACAAAAGTCAGACCCATCCAAATGAATCAAAGACTTTGAGAAATATGTAAAAATGAAATAAAAAAAACTTGAGACAAATAAATTAATTAGACCTAGCTCCTCTGCATGGAGTTGTGTTGCCTTCTATGAGAAAATGCATCTGAAATAGAAAGAGGGGCTCCTAGGCTTGTCATTAATTACAAACTTTTAAAGTAAGTACTCCAATGGATCAGATATCCAATTCCTAATAAACACAACCTAATAAAAAGAATACATGGTGCTAATATCTTCTCAAAATTTGATATGAAATCTGGATTTTGGCAAATACAAATAAGTGAAGAAGATAGATATAAAACTACCTTCACAGTACCTTTTGGTCACTATGAATGGAATGTTATGCTTTTTGGGTTAAAAAATGCTCCATCAGAATTCCAAAAAATAATGAATTAGATATTTAATCCATATACTTCTTATAGTATAGTCTATATTGATGATGTACTTATTTTCTCTAAAGACTGTGACCAACATTGGAAACACCTGAACACATTCTTTCAAATAGTAAAACATAATGGACTAGTAGTTTCCGCTAAAAAGATGAAATTATTTCATACAAGCATTTAATTTCTAGGTTAAAAAATAGAAAAGGAAACTGTATCACCTATAATAAGAGCCATAGACTTTGCTAACAAATTACCAGATGAAATCCTAGAGAAAAAACAACTCCTAAGATTTTTAGGATGCCTAAACTATATATTTGATTTCTAAGAAAATCTGGCACTAGATAGAAAACTCCTTATAGATAGACTAAAAAAGATTCCACCAAGCTGGACCATAGATCACACCAAGGCTATTCAAAGAATAAAATCAAAAGTTCAAAGGTTACCATGTTTAAATATTGTTGACCCAAAGGGCTATAAAATAGTAGAAATAGATGCATCAGATATAGGATATGGAGGAATTCTTAAGCAAAAATTGGTAATAAATAACATTTGATTCGATACACCTCAGGAGTGTGGAATGAAACCATAAAAATTATTCAAATATAAAAACAAGAAATATTAGCCATATTTCTCTCTATTACAAAATTTTAGGGTGATCTGTTAAATAATAAATTTTTATTAAGATTAGATTGTAAATCAGCTAAATTTGTCATTGAAAAGGATGTTAAAAATCTTGCCTCAAAGCAAATATTTGCTAGATGGCAAGCAATATTAGCTATATTTGATTTTGATATAGAATTCATAAAAGGAGAAAATATTTGTTACCTGATTTCTTATCAAGAGAATTTTTGTAGGGAAATTGTCTTCAAAATGACTAGCATGATGACATCAATTCTGGCTACTAAACAAAGTCCTCCCGCAATAACACAAATAAGGAGGGAGAAGGAAAATATAGAAAAAATGGAAGTTGATTCATCAACTAAAACATCCTCTGAATTTATCCTAAAATCATCTAAAGAGGTACTTATTCTTGAAAATGAGGATCTCTCAAAAGAAATTGAATATATAATAAATAAATATTTTCCTAAAGGATACAATCATATTCCCACCTTACCTGGGAAAAACCAAATATACTATGAAAACATACTTTTAGAAATAGGAAGTGCAAAAGTTTTTCATTATTATAGAGATAAATCCACACAAAAAAACTTGTAGTTTTCTCAACTAAAAATTCAAAAAATAATCGCGTTATTTGAATGGAATTAATAAGGAAACCCTAATATTCCAAGATGATTCAAAACATTCTATCAACCCCAATATTACAATTATTGGTATTATCAAAATGCATGGGAAAAGTTTTATATGTTCAGAACACACTAATGAGTCACACATGGTCAGTAAAATGGTCATTACAAACCAAATTGCCGAATTGGTTTTTCTATAAATTCTGGAAAAATTTTGGGGCAATTAGAGAAATACTCCCCACAATATTAAGAAAAAATATTATGGGCAACGATCTTATTGAGGAAGATCTAAACATGATGAAATACATCTCTTCTCATGGAATACCATGGATTATACAATGGAAATGGGAGAAAGAAACAATTGAATTACCACCAAATACAGAAAGACAAATATATGTCAAATGGTGGGACAAGTTTAATAATGATCCCATTTTAAAGGAAAAATTGATTCCAATACTAGTTTCTGGATCCCAACATAACCAAGAAACTAAAACAAATAGAATGTTTTCATTTAGTCAACTAAAGCAAGAGTTGACAAGAAAATTTCAAATTGAAAATCCAAATATTGAAGATAATCAACTACAATTGATGGTCTTTGAAGAAATGTAAAAAGTTATGGATGAAAATAGTCCAGAGGACTCCAATAAATCTGAAATCGAAGAAGATGGAAAAAGGGAAGAAAGTTGAAAAATAGTTACCGGATAGTAAAAAAGTTTCGGTAGAAAAAAGTAATGGATAAAAGGTAAAAGTAAATAAAAAAATAGTATGGTAAAAGATAAAAGGTGAATAGAAACAATGATGTGGTAAAAGTAAAAGCAAAATATTTGATACATTTTTCTTAAGATTCCATCTATAAAAAACGAAGTCACTCAAACATGGAAGTGACATCTCCATAAAAACAAATGGAGAAGAGGATAAGAATATTTTATTACATGCATACAACAAGAAAGGCATCAAACACTTGTCTAGGGCACAAGGTTGAATGAACAAGTGGAAAACGCATCAAATTTGGCCACAACATCATCAACAAACACTTGTCAAAGACACAAATGGAAGAGAGTAAATGGCAAGCCAAGGAACTTCGTCCACTCCATCCAAAGTTCCTATAAAAGGCAAAGAAGTTGAAGAAGAAAGCAAGAGTTATGATAGCCACAACACTCTTCCACCCAAAGAGCTCCCCTTGCTTATTGAGCTTAGTTATTGGAGTAGGAAGTGTCTTAGCTCAAAATTATCCTCCTTAGAGAATTTCTAAGTCTTGTAACCCTTCCTCCACTTCACTTATATTGTAGTTTTTGTCTATATAGTCATGTGTTCTTAGTTTCCACATATTTTCTGAATGTAAACCCTCCAGTTGCCAATAAAATTTCCATTTTGTTAAGATCATTTGTGTGTGCATGTTCTTCCCTCTTTGAATCATAATCAAAGATCATTTCTTTGTCCAAAGAAAGATCAAAAGATCTTGATGTGCTATGGCATTCAACGCTCACAAAGAACAACCATCTTCTACGTCGGTAATAAGTATGTTTTCTACTATTATTTAATCAGTTTTAATTATTTTTACTTAAGAATTCCCCCTTCTTTGTAAACAAATTAAATTCCTATTAAACTTTATTCACAAACTCTAATCCACATCTAATAACCTTAATCACAAACCTTAATCCACCTCTAATCACTCACTTCTATCATTTATCCAAATGCAAATCAGCCCTTCCTACTCCACCAATTATTCTCCTACTCCATTAATACTCCAACACCGAGAGTTGTGAGAGCCACAACACTCTTCCACCCAAAGAGCTCCACTTGCTTATTGAGCATGTTGGAGTATTGGTGGAGTAGGAGAATAATTGGTGGAGTAGGAAGGGTTGATTTGTGTTTGGATAAATGATAGAAGTGAGTGATTAGAGGTGGATTAGGGTTTATGATTAAGGTGATTAGATGTGGATTAGGGTTTGTGTAAAGGTTAATAGGAATTTAATTTGTTTACAAAGAAGGGGGAATGCTTATGTAAAAATAATTAAAATTGATTAAATAATAGTAGAAAACTTACTGATTACCGGCATAGATGATGGTTGTTCTTTGAGAGCGTTGAATGCCAAAGCACGTCAAGATCTTTTGATCTTTCTTTGGACAAAGAAAGGATCTTTTATTATGATTCAAAGAGGAAAGAACATGCACACACAAATGATCTTAACAAAATGGAAATTTTATAGGCAACTGGAGGGTTTACACTTAGAAAATATGTGAAAACTAAGAACACATGACTATATAGATGAAATTATAATATAAGTGAAGTGGAGGAAGGCTTACAAGACTTGGAAATTCTCTAAGGAGGAGAATTTTGAGCTAAGACACTTCCTACTATAATAACTAAGCTCAATAAGCAAGGGGAGCTCTTTGGGTGGAAGAGTGTTGTGGCTATCACAACTCTTACTTTCTTCTTCAACTTCTTTACCTTTTATAGGAACTTTGGATGGAGTGGGCGAAGTTCATTGGCTTGTCATTTTCTCTCTTCCATTTGTGTCTTTGACAAGTGTTTGTTGGTGATGTTGTGGCCAAATTTGATGTGTTTGCCACTTGTTCATTCAACCTTGTGCCCTAAACAAGTGTTTGATGCCTTTCTTGTTATATGCATGCAACAAAATATTCTTGTCCTCTTCTCCATTTGTTTTTTATGGAGATGTCGCTTTCATGTTTGAGTGACTTCATTTTTTATAGATGGAATTTTAAGCAAAATGTATCAAACATTTAGCTTTTACTTTTACCACATTGTTGTTTCTATTCACCTTTCATCTTTTACCAGACTGTTATTTTTTATTTACTTTTTTTTGGTCGGTCAAAAAGTGTGTTACTATTAATACCAAAAACTTTGGGCACTAAGTACCCCATTACATCAACAGAGAGCTAAAACGCTCGATAAGGTTCAAAATCCCCACGCAGGGGGACATACAAACTTTCTAGGCAAAGAAACACTAAGAAAACCAAATAACCTAGACAAGCTAGGTCCAGGAAGACCAACGAGAAGAAGGCTACAACAAGTCACTATTACATATAGTCAGCGTACCCACAAAGAGTAATAGCAACTTGACATAGACCAACCACAAGCAAACCAGCCTGTAGCTAGACATGAAGATTCTGGTCTTCTCAGCATCCCAACTCCAGGAAACATAAAGGGCAAAACCCAAAAAGAGGACTCCTAGCAACAGGTCAGCATGAAGCTGAAACAAGAGCCAACGCGAATAAACAACAAAGATTTGGACGAATAAGTTAGCTCCAAACCACTCCTTCATATGTAGCACAGCACCAGCTATCTAATGAGGGTACCCACAAATTGTGGTACTATGCCAGAATAAGGGAGATCCTTCGAGCTGACAACCCCCAAACAACATAGCTGCTCATCAGCACTGGACCTTGATCTATCGGTAAGCGCTGGTACATAGCAGCAAACACAAACACCCAAGGGTGTTTCCTGCACTCAAGAGCAAACAGCCAGAGAAGAAGAGAAGAGGAAACCCCATCTAAATCCCAACCCTCGTAAAGCACATGTATACGTATAGCATATCGTCAAACACCTTGAAGGTGTTCCGGACAGCTTTAGCAGAGAACCATCGTGATCATGAGGCATAGCAGCGACGAAGCTCGAACAGCTTGGGGGCGACCAGAACCAGGAAGGGAGGAGCGTGCCACCAAATGCCAGATGGACAAAGAGGGAACACACCACCCAGCGACAAAGGCCACCCGCCGCCAGCAGACGAGGTTGCCGAACCCAGCCCAGATCCGATCATCATGCGCGAACCACCACGCCCAGATCTGATCGTTATCGCCAGGGAACACCTGTGGAGGGAGCGCCAACGCCCAGGAGCAGCACGCCGCCAGCACAGAAGCACTCAGAGTGGGGAAGAGAGGATACCAGTGAAGTGAGCAGCAACTATCTTAGGATCCAGAGAGGACAGCTTCTCTCCATCTGCCACACATGAGCGAGATGGAGTCGACAGAGTCGAGGTAGCCGAACCCAGCCCCGTTCTGATTGTCGCTCGTGAAACACCTCGCCCTCTCACCCCGAACCATCGAGACAGCACCAGACGACGGCCGGCTCCATCCACTAGAGATCCACTTCGAAACGCCTAGGGACGGTGCCTCCAGGATATGTCCGCCTACCAGAAATCGCACCGGAGTTGATGAGCACCAGGGGGAGGAAAGCATTGAAGGGGTGCTCCCTCCACCCAGCGACGGCCGCCGGGGAGGATTCTAGAGATAAGGTAGAGCAAACCCTAGAGAGAGAGGAAGCGGAACACTATCACCCATTTTTTATTTACTTTTACCTTTTATGCATTACTTTTTTTTGCCAAAACTTTTTTACTGTCTGGTAACTATTTTTTCACTTTCTTTCCTTTTTCTATCTTCTTCAATTTCAGATTTATTTGAGTCCTCTGGACTATTTTCATCCATAACTTTTGACATTTCTTCAAAGACCATCAATTGTAGTTGATTATCTTCAATATTTGGATTTTCAATTTGATTTTTTCTTGTCAACTCTTGCTTTAGTTGACTAAATGAAAATATTCTATTTATTTTAGTTTCTTGGTTATGTTGGGATCTATAAATTAGTATTGGAATCAATTTTCCCTTTAAAATGGGATCAATATTAAACTTGTCCCACCATTTGACATATATTTGTCTTTCCATAATTAGTGGTTATTCAACTGTTTCTTTCTCCCATTCAAATTGTATAATCCATGGTATTCCATGAGAAGAGAGATATATTTCATCATATTTAGATCTTCCTTAATAAGATCATTGCCCATAATATTTTTCCTTAGTATTGTGGGGAGTATTTTTCTTATTGCCCCAAAATTTTGCCAGAATTTATAGAAAAACCAATTCGGCAATTTGGTTTGTAATGACCATTTTATTGACCATGTGTGACTCATTAGTATATTTTGAACATATAAAACTTTTTCCCACGCATTTTGATAATCCCAATAATTGTAATATTGGGGCTGATGGAATATTTTGAATCGTCTTGGAATATTAGGGTTTCCTTCTTTATTTCATTCAGATAACGTGATTATTTTTTGAATTTTTAGTTGAAAAAATTGCAAGTTTCTTTTTGTGGATTTATCTCTATAATTATGAAAAACTTTTACACTTCCTATTTCTAAAAGTATTTTTTCATTGTATATTTGGTTTTACCCAGGTAAGGTGGGAATATGATTGTATCCTTTAGGAAAATATTTATTTATTATATATTCAATTTCTTTTGAGGGATCCTCATTTTCAAGAATAAGTACCTCTTCAGATGATTTTAGGATAAATTCAGAGGATGTTTTAGTTGATGAATCAACTTCCATTTTTTCTATATTTTCCTTCTCCTTCCTTGTCTATGTTATTGCGGGAGGACTTTATTTAGTAGCCAGAATTGATGTCATCATGCTAGTCTTTTTTAAGACAATTTTCCTGCAAAAATTCTCTTAATAAGAAATTAGGTAAAAATTTATTTTTCCCTTTTATGAATTCTATATCAAAATCAAATATTGCTCATATTGCTTGCTATCTAGCAAATATTTTCTTTGAGGCAAGATTTTTAACATCTTTTTCTGAGACAAATTTGGCTGATTTACAATCTACTCTTAATAAAAAAATTATTATTTAAAAGATCAACTTGAAATTTTGTAATAGAGAGAACTATGGCTAATATTTCTTTTTTTATAGTTGAATAATTTTTTCTAGTTTCATTCCACACTCCTGAGGTGTATCGAACTAAATGTTCTTTATTACCAATTTTCTGCTTAAGAATTCCCCTTATCCTATATCTGATGCATATGTTTCTACTATTTTATAGTCCTCTGGGTCAACGATATTTAAACATGGCAACCTTTGAACTTTTAATTTTATTCTTTGAATAGCCTTGGTGTGATATATGGTCCAACTAGGTGGAATATTTTTTAGTCTATCTGTAAGGAGTTTTCTATCCAGTGCCATATTTTCATAGAAATCAGATATATAGTTTAGGCATCCTAAAAATCTTTGGAGTTATTTTTTCTCTAGGATTTCATCTGGGAATTTGTTAGCAAAGTCTATGGCTCTTATTATAGGTGATACAGTTCCCTTTTCTATTTTGTAACCTAGAAATTGAATGCTTGTTTGAAATAATTTCATCTTTTTAGCGAAAACTACTAGTCCATTATGTTTTACTATTTGAAAGAATTGTTTAGGTGTTCCCAATGTTGGTCACAGTCTTTAGAGAAAATCAGCACATCATCAATATAGACTATACTAAAAGAAGTATATGGATTAAATGTCTCATTCATTATTTTTTGGATTTGTGATGGAGTATTTTTTAGCCCAAAAGGCATAACATTCCATTCATAGTGACCAAAAGGTATTGTGAAGACAGTTTTATATCTATCTTCTTCACTTATTTGTATTTGCCAAAATCCAGATTTTATATCAAATTTTGAGAAGATATTAGCACCATGTATTCTTTTTATTAGGATATGTTTATTAGGAATTGGGTATCAGATCTTTTGGAGTAATTTATTTAGAGGCTTGTAATTAATGACAAGCCTAGGAGCCCCTCTTTCTCTTTCGGATGCATTTTCTACATAGAAGGCAGTGCAGCTCCATGGAGAGGAGCTAGGTCTAATTAATTTCTTTGTCTCAAGTTCTTTTATTTCATTTTTACATATTTCTAAAAGTCTTTGATTCATTTGGATGGGTCTGGCTTTTGTTGGGATTTTAGTTTCATCAAAATTGTTAATGAATGGTAAAGTAACTTCATGTTTCTTTCTATGCCAGAATGCTGAGGGTAGTGTGGAGCAGATTTTTTTTCAACATTTTCTTGAAATTCTATTATTAGTTTTTGAAAACTACTACTTTTGATTTTATTATGAATTCTTTCAGTTTCTATTTATGTGTTAAGTTCGTTAATGAAGTTTTCTTTATATTTAATTGAAGTGTTTATTTGTTGTAGAAATGATACTTTGGGTTCATTTTTGAACTTAAAGGTAATCATTTTTCCATTTATATTAGCATGTACTCCTTTTGTATCCACTATAATAGGTAGTATTTTATTCAGGAATGGTGTCCCTATGATTATATCCTCAGTTATATTTTTAGCGAGCTTAAAAGTAGTTTTAATACATGTATGTTTTATACAAACATAGACATTAGGGATTTTATAATTGACTTGTAATTTGTCATTTTGATAAATGATATATATATATACATGCATACATACAATGTTATAAGAAAAACTTTTGAGACAATATTCCAATTCCAGATTATAGTAAATATCTTAAGTATGCAATGTTTACTATTTATGCAATAGGATTTAGCATCATTTTAAGCTAATATATTAATCATTAATGTGATAAAATATTATTTTTTACTATGAACAACAACCTAGTATAACTTATGTTGGCCACCAATGAAATTGTGAATATGGATTGATATGAAGGAGGCAAACAAATATGAAATCATCTAGTATGGTAAGATATATGATATATGTGTGATAAAATTACCCTAAATAAACTCCACGGGCAAATGCATTTTAAGAAAGAATTAACTTATACCTCGTCGGAAATTGAGAGATGTTACTTATTTACATTGTTCGAGCACTACCACTGTGAAAGAATTGTTGTAGACAAAAGATTAAGTTGCTTTGGAAAAATGTAATAAATAGAGTGACATGCGATGAGCCTATGATGATATTCTGATATGAACATCAATGTGTAACAAGTACTAGTTATACAAGGATAGTGGTGGATCTAGAAAACCAAGCTAGGGGTATTGAAATCAATGTATATATACTTGTAGTTTTGTTTTATAATATGAGCCTTTGGTTAAAAAATTATTGCCAACGAGAGTGAAATCCGCACCACTAACTCTTGCTAGAAAGTCATCAACCACTCCTGCTAACTAATTTCTTTGTCAATAGTCATTTAGTCAATGTATTTACAAATATATTTAGGTTTATAGGGTATGGGAATAACTATTTGAGATTTCGAGGGGGGGAGGCAAAAGCCTCAATATCCCCAGTCACGTTCATGTAAATGGACATGTATTCAACCCTAACCAATAAAGTTGGAAAATCAAACAACTAAATTGCTATGTCATTCGACTAACTCCATAAGATTGATTGTATTATTTATCGTTTCAGGTATGATGTCAATCACTTTTTATGAACAACAAATGTCTGTAGGTTTCTTACGAGTAGCTTTTCATAGAAACAATACAACAATATTGATCATGCAACATTATTTTACTACATTATGTTTTACTTGCGTGGTTGCATGAGTTTGTAGTCAACAATAAATTATTCGATAGGTGTTGTGTTTTACTTGTGTGTCTGTATGAGTTTACTATTGATGAGAAACTATCCAGTAGATAATATGGAAAAATGACTTATGAATTTTATATTTTATTGTTTTTAGTACTAGAACACATAATGTAATTGTAGATGGAAAAGTATGACATGGACAAAAGGGTGACCTCAGAGCACTTCAAGAAATGCCAAAAAATAATAATTATGGAGTGACATATGGTCTGTGAAGATTTTTCAAAGATGATTGGGAAGATATTATGCTACATATAATGAGATCTTTTTCTATAATGACAACTATTTAACAAGAAAAGTTACATTGGGGTCGAAGAAACTTTAGATGTTGATGAATGGTGTGTGGGATGGTTGTTGTCAAAGTCCATGCAAGCAACACACAAGTTAATTGAAATTAAAGCTAAACTCGATTTATGACACATAGTATGTGGCTCTTTTTTTGGGTTGTTGATATTAGTTGATTATCAAGTGATCTATGGATTGGTTGTTATGTAATGCTAACATTGACCATATGTATATTGTTGACCATTGATTGTATTTATATTGTTGACTCTTAGTTTATTTCACACATTCATTGTATTTATAACTGTAAATAGGATCTCACCCCCTATATATAAAGAGGCATACTCCTTGTACAAAGATATCAAAACATTCTTATATTTTCAAGTTTCAAATCATTCACATGGTATCAGAGGTAGGTTAGGATTTGGTTTATCCTTCCATCTCCCATCAACACCTTTTCACTGCTCATTTTCTTTTGCATTGTGAAATAATGGAAACCAACAATTCTAACAAATAATTTCCTCCAACATCATGCATCAAGGATTCTTTTACACACTGCCAAAGATTGACGGCCATGGCAGGCAATTGTTCAGGGTGACCTCCTTAGGAACCACATTCTCTCACATGAATCCTTCCAAAACTCCTTATTGACACCTTTCATCTAATCAAAAAGAGGTTGTTCTCTCTCACCTGGATCATGGATCGAGGCATGATGTATCCAATCTGAGATACATCAATAAGTGAGCCATTTGTTGTTTCAATTGGTGGTTGTTGTAGAGAACGACAATTCCTTAAAATGGAAGAATTTAGAGTCATATAACGTGTGGCACCTAAATCCATGATCCAAGTGTCAGAACGTATACCCTTAGTCAAGGAAGATGAAGATGAAGCCACACCTCCTAGTGCTTGACGATGTGGATGTGTCATCACTGCACATCTTCATGATTTGGCGTAGCATGTCTAGGAACTTTGTGCGAGACAGAGTTGCTTTTTTAGTCCCACTTGCTATGACAGTAGTGTTTGTTGTAGTTAGGGCAATAGCACACTTGGTTCTTTCCTTGTATTCCTGATAGAGATTTTGGCAAAGATTGAAACATCATGTAACCAGATGCCCCCTTTTGTGACAATGTGTACACATTAGATGATCACGAGATTTTGACCTTGCGATATCGATGGTTACAAGAGCCATGTCAGCGCCATATGTGACATGAGTCCAATTGTGCATCAGTGTTGTAGTCTTCTGAGTCCGAGACGGGTTTCCTCTGTCATGAGTTCAGGGATGATGGATTCTATAGAAGGTGTCGTTGGCCATTGTCTGATGTTGGCTACACACAGCTGAAATTTTAGATGAAGTGCCATAAGAAATTGATACATCTAAAACTCCTTATTGTGTGGTGCGCATGCAGGCCTTTTGATGTTTCCAAGACACCAAAGGCTACACATGTGGTCATAGAATTCAGAGATGGAAAGGTCACCTTGTATTGCTCATGTTGCCTCCATTGCAATTTGAAATTTGTGAATGTTGTTTGATTGAGTGAATTAACTCTCAAGACTAGCCCATATGGAAGCAGCGGTGGTGTGTTCTTCAAGGACACCATCTCAAAGACTTATGTTAACAAAATTGATGAGATAGGACATAATTCGTTCATCACAAATCTGCCACTTTGTAAGTTCAGGGTTGATGAGAACACCCTCTTTTTCATTAGATGAAAGGTGTTGAGAAGGATTTTTGGAAGGATCCATGTGAGAGAGAATGTGGATTGTGGATTCAGGTGCCACACATCATATGACTCCAAATTATTCTATTTTAAGAAATTGCTATTCTCTATAACAACCACCAATAGAAACAACAGATGTCTCCCTTATTGATATATCACAAATTAGATAACACATCAATCCTCAATTTGTGGAAATCTTACTTTGCCCAAAGTTCTGCATGTTCCTAACTTACATATGAATCATGTATCTATTGCAAAATTGTGTGATTATGGCCTCCAAGTGAATTTTGATAAAGCTTTGTATTTTGTGCAGGGCCCACATTCAGGGCAGGAGATTGGGACTATAGTTAGAGTTGGTGATCTAAATCATGTGTCTTGTCATCACATTCTAAACACCACCCGCATAGCTTTTTTTGGAGTAGTGCTCTCACCAAATTTATGACACTATCGATTGGGACATATATCTCCAACTCGTCTTAGTAGTCTTGTTAAGTCTGGAATTCTTGGTTCAGTATGTAGTTCCACTCAATTACAAGATTGCACTAATTGTAAACTTGCTAAAGCTACATCTCTTCCTTTTTTGAGCTCAACCAATAAAAGTAGTAATCTTTTTTATCTTGTTCGTTTGGATATTTGAGGGCCTGCACCTATCACCGGTGGAAGTGGATTCCAATATTATGTAATTTTTGTTGATGATTTCACACCATACATACGGATTTACCTTATGTGCAACATGTCTAAAATTCCACGCATATACCAATCTTTTACCAATAGAATTAAGACCCAACACAATAAGTCATTAGTGTGTTATGTGTAGATGGTGCAAAGGAGTACACATCTACTACCATGTGTGAGATCTTCAATTCCCAAGGAACCATTTTTCAACAACGTTGTCCTTACACCTATGAACAAAATGATGTAGCAGAGAAGAAGCACAAACACATTCTTGAAACTACTCGTGCTTTGCTCATTAGTTCTGGCATTCCACAATGCTTTTGGGCAATCCATCCTCACATCCACTTAGCTCGTTAATATCATGCCCACTCAAATCATAGGGGGTTCTCACCACATGAAGAACTCTACAATCAACCACCATCCTACATGCACTTGCATGTTTTTGGTTGCACTTGTTTTGTCCTTCTGGGATATAATGACAAACACAAAGGGTATCATTGTTTTTGTAACATCCATGACCTGGGTTATGTGTTAACCCTAGATGTTTTGCCTAATAAGGTTGATTATATGCTTAATCTTATCTTTGGAAAAGTATTTAGGGACCATGAGAAACTTATGTTTCAATTTTGGGTCTTGTTTAAGCAATGTTGAAGCAATGTTTGCTTATTTTGGACTAAAGTGTAAATTACCCAACTAGAGGGGTTAACTTGCAAATTGCATATGTTAAGATGTTCCTCTGATAAAGAGACATCATAAGAATGAATAAGATGTAGTGGTATAGTTTCCACAAGCTTGAGCACCAAGATATAGCTTGTAGAGCAATCCTTGTGCTTTAAAACCTAGTTTTGGAGTAAAGTGCAATTTACCCAAAACCTAGGGTCCAACATGAAAAATATACCCTCTAGAGGATCTCTCATGTTTCTTGGCATCAAGTAGAGCAAAGAGAATGAGAAGGGCGCCTTATTTGAATGATCAAGAAGGAAAGATAATCTTGATATTAAAATAATCAAGATTTAAGCAAATGGCCTTTTATATATATACAACTTATTATGATGTTTTCCTTTAAACCTTGGATAATAGAGGAGTTTTGCATGTGGATAGAAGGTGGAAACGTGGCCAAATAATGGAGGAAGATTTAGTGGTTTTAGTTGGGAAATTAAAGGAGATAATCCTCTTCTTTTCACTTTCCTTGAAAATACCCATAAATATATATAAGCATCCTTTTCAACAAAGCAAAGGATCGTTTCCCTTAGTATCCTTACTTATCTTCTTGCCTTGGCCGACCAAAGGATAGCTGTGGAGTAGAAGGAGGATGAACAATCTAGTTTGGTAAGTATGGGTCATCATCTTCTTCGAATTCATGGAGGGAACCCTAAAACAAGGTTGGTTTATTGGTGTTTTTCACATGATTCTTCCTTCTAGCTATCTTCTTCATCCAAAAAGTGGAGGAAAGACCTTGGACAACTACTGGAGCTCGAGCCACCATTAAAGCTACGAAACTTGGAGCTCTAGATCAGATCTAAAGGCAGGTTTTATAACTCTAACTCTTAAGCTTTGTTAATGCATCATTCTTTCCTAAAATCGTTGCTTAAATCTTCTTCTTTAGACACCTTTGGGTGTTCTTGATATTATTTCCATGAATAACATCCTCTATTCTTGAGTTAGAAGATGATGACGTTAATTCCTATGTTTATCCAAAAATCTACTTTAACAAACGGTCTCCCAACTTTAGCAAATGGTTTCAAACTGTTTGAATGCAAACGGTTTCAACCAAGAACGCATGGAAGCAAACGGTCCAAGACCGTTTGGAGGCGTTGATCAGGCGTTGACTGTTTGGAGGTCTATTGTGAATAATGTGGACTAATCACTTACCAAAAATCATCAAGTAATTCTAATTAAATCACAAATTGAAGGCCCATCAACCATTTAAACCCTAATCGGGTTGATTGCTGATTTCAATAATTGAATTGTGTTGAAGTTTGGGTTGAGTGGCCCAAACTGTTACGACCCCACCTCCCTATAACCCCCAATTAAGGGAGACCGAGAGGTCGAATCCGCACCCATGACTTTCGGATCAAAGGTTCGGCACTTAACCAAGAATAATTATCAAATTTTAACATACTATGTTGAAAGTTGTAAGAAAATAAATTTTTGCATACCTTTTTGAAAACTTGGATCTTTAAACTTCTATCCACTTAAGGATTCTACTGTGACGTCCCCAAATTTCTATATACTTTCCATAGTGACATTCATAGATATGCGTGCACTCATATCTATATATGTCAAAAGGGAAAATATAAGAGATTCAGGTAGTCAACTAAAACGGAGATTAAGCCAAGATCTAGTCCACATCATCGTATAATGTCACACAAACATTCATTCATAAAGATAATAAAAGTCATTACATATGGAGAGAAATATGGTTCTAGAGAAAGTTAAATTTATTACATAGGATTTCAATCATCCTCAAGATCACTAAGAAAAGAAATAAACTAACATCTAGCAAGAAATGAGATAAGAGGAAAAGATCTATCTAATACATCCTCCATGTTCATTATTTTATGCCTTCAGGTACTTTGAGCATGCAATTCATTTTGTTGTCAATTGTTCCTTGCACCTAGAAAATATGAGAAACAAAACATCAGCAGGGCTGGTACGTGGTAAAAGTTACATTTAATAAGGTTTCATAAAGGAAAATATTTGAAAAAGAAGGAAAGAGAGATAAAACCATTTCTTAAGGTGAAAATCAAGTAAACACCCTTTCATTATATTCATTTTGATGCAGTTTTACTACACCTATTGCACTTGTCTTACATCTAGTGTGGGCAATAGAATATCATCATACATCTAACATGAGCCAAGGAATCATACATCCATGTTAGGCAACATACATCCACACCAGGCTATGTGCTCTAGTAGCTACAACCCATCATAATCATTTATGTTTCTCTTAAATTTGGCGAATTATAACTCATACTAGATCAATCAACAATCATATCCAAATACGATCATTCAAGATATTATATAGCATAGGCAACCAGAAAAACTAGTCTTATACTTATAAGACCACGTACCTGCTTGTTCAATCAAATGTCCAAAGATTTAGAATCAATCAAGAATATAGTCACCCTACAAAGAAAGCAAGGGTACAACATTACTATTGGTCCATATGACCAAGACTAAGATATGTCCTTAGTTATTATTCCTTTTTATGTTATCTTAATCCAGATCAGGGATTTCCCATATCTTAATTGAGTTCACAAATATTATCAGGTCTGATCCATCATAAACTATTTGGATTAAAAGATAATATTTAATTGATCAATTAGAAGATTTCCAAAAATTAGGGTTTCTAAGATAGTTGGAGAAAAAGGGAGGGTAACCCTCAACATATTAACCATTCATAACATCAGGGTTCGTTTTAAGGATTCAGACCAAAATAATAAACACTAATTATCATCTAATGATATTAATTTTTGTCATAAAGATATATCTTTAATTTCATGTAGAAAGATGAAGATGAAATTAGGGTTTCTTCTAATTCCTTGCTCACTTATCAACATAGAAAGGCATTTCTATTCATTAGAAATCAGGGTCTAACCTAATGGTTAACAACACTTTTGAAATTGTATTCATCAAGAAAAACATTATTAATAAATAACTATGATCAAGGATGTCCTTTAGGCCTTAGACAGTTATTTTTGAAATAGGGAGCGGATTCATGTATTGATAACATTTTATATGGATAGAGGATATTTTTCTGATCAAAATGGTATATAGGTTTTCCATAAACCGACATTTCTAGCATTTACTATGATTTTTCTAAGATAATGCATTTTCTTGAGTAATAAAAAGAATAACTAAATTGACAGGGAGGGAAAAATAACTTGGATCAATGGCCGGATCCAACTGGATCAATAGCTCAGATTGATCCCTTGCTTGCAAGAGGTGCGGCTAGCTTGCTGACTGGGCGCCCTGGGATTGGTCCACCTAACAGTGGTCGGCTCCACACGGGCAGCACCTCCTGGCCTTGCTGCTTGCTCGAGCAGCAAGAGTGAAGACTCCGGCGAGGTCTCTCCTGTGCTCAGCTGATAACCACGACCAGAAGATGGTTGGAAAAGACTCAGGGGCTCGGTTCGAATCTAGGGAAGGTCAGAATAGGGTGCCATCCCCTGCGTAGCTCGTCGCCTCCGCATGTGTAGGTGAGGTCACTGGAGATGGGGTCGTTTTGGAGCGGGAGGGGTTCTGGGGACCCGTCCTCTAGTCGCGCACACTCGCGGTGGGCTGGCGAAGATGTTGGAGGGGTAGGCTTTGATCGAGAAGTGTTGTGGAGCTCGCTGGGTGGTGGTGGCTGGAGGTTGAAGAAGGTGGCTAGGGGAGCAGTTCTCGGGTATCAAATGCTTGCAATTGAGGATGGGGGATGGTTAAAGGGAGGAAGGCGGAGCTAGAGGCGGCATTAAATAGACGTTTGGAAGGCTGGGCGATGAAGCCCTAATTCAGTCGCCGGTGGGGTGAGATTAGCGGAGAAGCGGGGGTCAGTTATCCCTACTCTGAGGGTTAGGGGAGTCGAGGTGAGGCCGGTTGACCTCGTCTTGGCGAGACGGAGATCTCTCTTCAGGAGATATTTTGTGGGAGGGTTTGAGGTGGCGCTTGAGAAAAAGGCTCAGTTTACCTGCCTTCCCCCGCTCTTTGCGGGAGGTAGAAGACGGGTCAACAGCCCTTGGATCAGGGCGGGAAGCCAGGTGCCTCAGATCGGGCGGCTGAGGATCGGCCCTCCCCCAAGTGGTCCGCGCCCAGCATTAAATGGGTCGCGTGACACATCAAAGGGGTCAATTAAATCGAAACTTAGGTCCTAAAATTATTAGATGGAATTATACACCTGATTTTCAATTATGAATAACTCCCAAATGGTACATCCAAATGGAACAAAATTTTTGGGGTAGCTTAATGATGTCAAGATGTGACTATGGTATAAATTTGAGATCGAAAATCGAAAGTTTGATGTGTTCATTAACTAAAACATTAACATATGTATTTTATCATCATAACATATTAGGGTTTGCATATTTTTGCAATTTGTGACACATATTAGTCCAATTAAGTGAGGGAAGTATATGAGGGTAATTTGGTCCACAAATTTGATAATAAACTTTTAAGAGAGAGAAAAAATACTATAAAAACTCACTTTGTCACATTCTCCCCTCCTTTTTAAGAATTTTGCCCTCAAAATTCAAGCAGTCTGAAAGAGATGTGGATATTTCTGCTCGACTTCTGACTTGAGCTCCCATGTAGCATCGGTTTGATCATGGTGGCTCCAGAGAACTTTCACCATATCTATACGCCAATTATTGTGAAGCTCCTTTGCCTTGAAATCAAGAATTCTGACTGGTGACTCAGCATACGTCAAATCATCTTTCAGCTCAAGAAGCTCATGATTCAGAATGTGACTGGGGTCTTTGACATAAGGCTTCATATTAGATACATGAAAGACATTATGCATGGCACTATACTGAGTTGGTAGAGCAAGACGATAGGCACATTCTCCAACCATTTCAAGAATCTTGAAGGGTCCCACATAACGAGGACTGAGCTTTTCCTTATTCTTGACCAAAGCTCGAATTGGTCGGATCTTCAGAAAGACATGATCACCTTCCTTGAACTGACGTTCCTGCCGGTGAGCATCTGCATATGATTTCTGCCTATCCTATGCTCGCTTCATTCTTTGTCGGATCAGTGCAACTTTATCTGCATACAGCTGCATCTCCTCGGATTTCATCAAGGTGTGTTCTCTGACATCATCCCAATGTAATGGAGATCTACACGGTCGGCCATAGAGAGATTCATATGGTGGCATCCCAATACTCGCATGATAGCTATTATTATAGGAAAACTCAACTAAAGGCAGGTAATGGTCCCACGAGCCTTCACAGTCAAGCACACAAGCTCGTAGAAGATCTTCCAGAATCTGCATTGTTCGTTCTGACTGTCCATCTGTCTGCGGATGGTATGTTGTACTGAACTTCAGTTTGGTGCCCAATTCATGTTGAACCTGCTTCCACAGCTTTGAGGTGAACTTCGGGTCCCGGTCTGAGACAATGGATGCTAGAACTCCGTGCAGACGTACAATCTCCCGTATATAAAGATCAGTCAATTCAGAAACTTTTGCAGTAGTTTTAATCGGTAGAAAATGAGCTAACTTGGTGAGACGATCCATGATGACCCATGCAGCGTCGTACCCCTTCCTGGTCCTGGTTAATCCCACTACGAAATCCATAGTGATATGTTCCCATTTCCATTCTGGAATCTCGAGGGGTTGCAGTAGACCACCTGGTCTTTGATGCTCGGCCTTGATTCTCTGGCATGTCAGACACCTGGATACAAAATCTGCAATGTCGTGCTTCATGCCTCTCCACCAGAACTGATGTTGTAGGTCTTTGTACATCTTTGTCGTGCCGAGATGAACTGTGTACTTGAACCCATGTGCCTCACTAAGAATGGTTGTCTTTACAGCTGACTGCTCTGGAACCCACATACGGTTCTTGTATCGAAGACCACCATCAAGACCCACTGACAGATGTGTATGAGGTTTAGCCAGGAGAGAGGAGAGCTCGGCAAGCTCGGGACTAGCTTTTTGTGTGTCCAGAAGTTCAAAATGTAGGTTGGATGTGATAGAGATGTTGTTGACATGCATACAATCAACCAGGAATTGTGGTCTCCAGCTTGCTAGGTCCTCCATGTTCCTTCATTCGGGTACAGACAGGGATGTACAAACAGCTCTTTTCCTACTAAGAGCGTCTACAACCACATTGGCCTTACCTGGATGGTAGCCAATGGTGAATTCATAGTCCTTCAAGTACTCAATCCACCGTCATTGTCGGAGATTCAAATCCTTTTACGTCAGAATATACTTGAGGCTTTTATGGTCGGTGAAGATATCAAACGTTGCCCTGTACAAGTAGTGTCTCCATATTTTGAGAGCATGAATGATAGCTGCTAACTCCAAATCATACGTAGGGTAATTCAACTCATTGGGTTTCAGCTGTCTAGAGGCGAAGGCCACTACTTTCCCGTTCTGCTGTAGGACACACCCTAGACCATGTCGGGAAGTATCAGTGAATATCACAAACCCTTCATTGCCAGAGGGATTGCCAGAGGGTAGAACAAGGACAGGTGTTGACGTCAACTTCTGTTTGAGATCTTGGAAGCTAGACTCACAAGCAGCTGGCCAGATGAAATGCTCGTCCTTCCGAGTAAGCTTAGTGAGAGGAAGTGCCACTTTGGAGAAATTCGGAATAAAACGACGATAATATCCAGCCAGACCTAAGAAACTCTGGATTTCAGAAGGATTACGAGGAGGTTGCCAATCAAGTACAGCAGATACTTTAGCGGGATCAACAGATATGTTACCCCCAGAAATGACATGACCAAGAAACATGACTTTGTCAATCCAGAATTCACATTTAGAAAGCTTGTCATAGAATTTCTGGGCACGAAGAATCTCAAGGACAGACTTCAAATGTTCTCGATGCTTATCCATAGAATCAGAATAGATCATAATATCATCAATGAAGACGACCACAAACTCATCAAGATAAGGTTGGAAGACTTTGTTCATCAAGTTCATGAATACGTCAGGTGCGTTGGTCAACCCAAACGGCATTACCAGAAATTCGTAGTGCCCTTAACGAGTTCGGAAAGCAGTCTTAGATATATCAGAATCTTTGACCTTAAGTTGATGGTAGACAGAACAAAGATCAATTTTTGAGAAAACTTTAGCAGTACGAAGTTGATCAAAGAGGTCATCAATACGAGGGAGAGGATACTTGTTTTTAATGGTAGCTTGGTTCAACATGCGATAGTCAATACACATCCACATTGAACCATCTTTCTTTTTAACAAAAAGGACAGGTGCACCCCAAGGGGAAACGCTAGGGCATATAAAACCCTTATCAAGAAGTTCTTGTAATTGTTTCTTCAGCTCCATAAGCTCAGCAGGTGCCATCCTATACGGTGCCCTAGAAATCGGAGTGGTTCCAGGAAGAAGATCTATGGAGAACTCAATGTCTCGGTTTGGAGGCAGCCCAGGAAGCTCCTCCGAAAATATGTCAAGAAAATCACGTACCACCTCCAGTCTTTCTACAGGCTCATTTTCAGGACTGGTCTCTGAGACGAATGCGAGGAAGACTTTACATCCTTTAGATATGAGCTTTTTAGCTTTGAGAGAGGAAATTATTATATTATTACAAAATCCACTTCCCCGAGGGATCACTACAGGAGAGGAATGAGGTTGAGAGAGAAATACCATCTTGTTTCTACAGTCAATGTAAGCATGATATGTGTATAGCCAATCCATGCCAAGAATAACATCAAAGTCTTCCATGGTTAAGAGAATGAATTCAAAGGGCATGTCATGATTTTCAAAATTTAGAGGGAGGACATCGGTTTTCTATAATGTAGTGAATATTTTGCCACTAGGAGTTGACACATCCAGAATGTATCCCAAGTCCCTTTTATGTAAGTGCAACATTGAGGCCAGATTTCGAGAGATAAACGTATTTGTGGATCCAGAATCAAACAATGCTTTAACAGGATGTCCATTCAAGAAAACAATGCCTACACATGATAATTACATTTTAAATAATTGAAGGCATTGAACAAGATATTAGATATATGAAAAAGATTTAAGGTTACCTTCGACAAGCTGGTTCGGATTTTCCCTAGCCTCCTCTGCTGTTACTGCGAACACCCTGGCATTACGGTGTCCCTGAGGGGGTGGAGCACCTGCTGGAGGTTTGCCAAGGATAGATGCATTGGGGCACTTAGCAAGGAAATGTCCCTCCTTCTTGCAGTTGTAGCAGACCGGCTTGGTGTAGTGACAAGGCCTGTCATGTCCTCGTCCACAAGTCTTACATTCGCTGCAGTAATCCATCAGCTTTCTATTCTTTGGTCCTTTCTTCCCTGAACCTCCTCCTTTCCCTGATCCTTTATTATGGTCGGGGTGGAACTTCTTGAACTTCTCTTCCTCGGTGGTGTTCAACCCTAAATATCCCATGCTAGAAGGCTTCTGTATTCCCTACTCCCTTTCCTGCTTAAGAGCCATGTCTAGGGCTTCATCGATGCTTCGGGGATGAGAGGCTATAACTAGGGTTTTCAGGTGTGCGGAGAGACAGTCTACATAGTGCTCAGTGAGGCGGTCCTCAGTCTGAATAGGGGCATAGCGTTCCAGAAGCCTAAACTTCCGAGTATAATCGGCCACTGAGAGACTACCCTGCCTAAGCTCCATGTACATCTTCTCTTTCCTCTTCCTCTCAGCTATGGGCATGAAATGTTCGGTGAAGAGGGTCTTGAAGGCTTCCCATCCCAAGTTGTCTACTTCCTCTCCCCAATTCCCACCATAATTCTCCCACCAGATCTTCGCCCCTCCCTTAAGCAAATGGGTGGCGAATTTAACCTTCTTTTCTTTGGGTACTTCTAGGGTACGGAAGGCATTCTCTATGGAAAGGACCCAGGCCTCAGCCTTGTCCATGACTTCGGGTTGGTCTTCACCCCAAAAGTTGTCAGGGTTGATCTTAATGAAGTCTATCACCGTCACTTCCTTTTTCTTATTGGAGCTAGATTCAGGGGTTCCTTTGGTGGAGAGGGTTTCCATAAAGTCTAGAAGGATTTTCTTCTGTTCCTCCCATCTTTCCTTGGCCTCAACATCAGGATCAGGTACTTCGGAGGTTTCAGGTTCTTTTCTCTTCTTAGAGGACAATTCCCGTGAGCTGCGAGTCTTAGGAGGCATCCTGTAATTAATTTGAACGCATTAGATTTATTACTTCAACAATTATTCTTGTCATTATCATTATTATCATCACATGATATTTCATTATTCTCATTTATTAATAATTAATGTTCTGAATGTTATGATTTAGGGAGGATACCCTAAAATCCTTATCAGTCAATCCTTAGGAATTTCTAAATAGAGAGACTCCTTCCTAACCTTATAACAGAGGTAAGAGGGAAAATTTAATTTATTTTAAAACATAGATGAGAGGGAAAATTTTCCTATAGAAGAGGTGAGAGGGAAAATCTATAGATGAGAAGATTCCTAAATTAAGGTATGCCCAAGAATAGGGGACACTTAGGATATCGGCCAGGTAGACTTATACTGCCATAAAGGTAGCCTCGTGATTGCCAAGCTAAGTGGCTCAGAGACTTTAGTCAGACCCATGGCAGATGTTATCCTAGACACCTCAACCCTTCACATCCCAAACTCAAGGACTACCCTAGACTCAAAATAGGGTGAATGAAGTTCATGTGACTTGATGTGTGAACATTGGCTCTGATACCAACTGTGACGTCCCCAAATTTCTATATACTTTCCATAGTGACATTCATAGATATGTGTGCACTCATATCTATAGATGTCAAAAGGGAAAATATAAGAGATTCAGGTAGTCAACTAAAACGGATATTAAGCCAAGATCTAGTCCACATCATCATATAATGTCACACAAACATTCATTCATAAAGATAATAAAAGTCATTACATATGGAGAGAAATATGGTTCTAGAGAAAGTTAACTTTATTACATAGGATTTCAATCATCCTCAAGATCACTAAGAAAAGAAATAAACTAACATCTAGAAAGAAATGAGATAAGAGGAAAAGATCTATCTAATACATCCTCCATGTTCATTATTTTATGCCTTCAGGTACTTTGAGCATGCAATTCATTTTGTTGTCAATTGTTCCTTGCACCTAGAAAATATGAGAAACAAAACATCAGTAGGGCTGGTACGTGGTAAAAGTTGCATTTAATAAGGTTGCATAAAGGAAAATATTTGAAAAAGAAGGAAAGAGAGATAAAACCATTTCTTAAGGTGAAAATCAAGTAAACACCCTTTCATTATATTCATTTTGATGCAGTTGTACTACACCTATTGCACTTGTCTTACATCTAGTGTGGGCAATAGAATATCATCATACATCTAACATGGGCCAAGGAATCATACATCCATGTTAGGCAACATACATCCACACCAGGCTATGTGCTCTAGTAGCTACAACCCATCATAATCATTTATGTTTCTCTTAAATTTGGCGAAGTATAACTCATACTAGATCAATCAACAATCATATCCAAATATGATCATTCAAGATATTATATAGCATAGGCAACCAGAAAAACTAGTCTTATACTTATAAGACCACGTACCTGCTTGTTCAATCAAATGTCCAAAGATTTAGAATCAATCAGGAATTTAGTCACCCTGCAAAGAAAGCAAGGGTACAACATTACTATTGGTCCATATGACCAAGACTAAGATATGTCCTTAGTTATTATTCCTTTTTATGTTATCTTAATCCAGATCAGGGATTTCCCATATCTTAATTGAGTTCACAAATATTATCAGGTCTGATCCATCATAAACTATTTGGATTAAAAGATAATATTTAATTGATCAATTAGAAGATTTCCAAAAAATTAGGGTTTCTAAGATAGTTGGAGAAAAAGGGAGGGTAACCCTCAACATATTAACCATTCATAACATCAGGGTTCATTTTAAGGATTCAGACCAAAATAATAAACACTAATTATCATCTAATGATATTAATTTTTGTCATAAAGATATATCTTTAATTTCATGTAGAAAGAGGAAGTTGAAATTAGGGTTTCTTCTAATTCCTTGCTCACTTATCAACATAGAAAGGCATTTCGATTCATTAGAAATCAGGGTCTAACCTAATGGTTAACAACACTTTTGAAATCGTATTCATCAAGAAAAACATTATTAATAAATAATTGTGATCAAGGATGTCCTTTAGGCCTTAGATAGTTATTTTTGAAATAGGGAACGGATTCAGGTATTGATAACATTTTATATGGATAGAGGATATTTTTCTGATCAAAATGGTATATAGGTTTTCAATAAACCGACATTTCTAGCATTTACTATGATTTTTCTAAGATAATGTATTTTCTTGAGTAATAAAAAGAATAACTAAATTGACACGGAGGGAAAAATAACCTGGATCAATGGCCGGATCCAACTGGATCAACGGCTCAGATTGATCCCTTGCTTGCAAGAGGTGCGGCTAGCTTGCTGACTGGGCGCCCTGGGATTGGTCCAGCTAATAGTGGTCGGCTCCACACGAGCAGCACCTCCTGGCCTTGTTGCTTGCTCGAGCAGCAAGAGTGAAGACTCCGGTGAGGTCTCTCCTGTGCTCAGCTGATAACCACGAATAGAAGATGGTTGGAAAAGACTCAGGGGCTCGGTTCGAAGCTAGGGAAGGTCAGAATAGGGTGCCAGACCCTGCGTAGCTCGTCGCCGCCGAGTGTGCAGGTGAGGTCGCCGCAGTTGGGGTCATTTTGGAGCGGGAGGGGTTCTGGGGACTCGTCCTCTAGCCGCGCACACTCGCGGTGGGCTGGCGAAGATGTTGGAGGGGTAGGCTTTGATCGAGAAGTGTTGTGGAGCTCGCTGGGTGGTGGTGGCTGGAGGTTGAAGAAGGTGGCTAGGGGAGCAGTGCTCGGGTGTCAATGCTTGCAATTGAGGATGGGGTATGGTTAAAGGGATGAAGGCGGAGCTAGAGGAGGCATTAAATAGACATTTGGAAGGTTGGGCGATGAAGCCCTAATTCAGCCGCCGGCGGGGTGAGATTAGCGGAGAAGCGGGGGTCAGTTCTCCCTGCTCCGAGGGTTAGGGGAGTCGAGTTGAGGCTGGTTGACCTCATCTTGGTGAGACGGAGATCTCTCTTTGGGAGATATTTTGTGGGAGGGTTTGAGGTGGCGCCTGAGAAAAAGGCTCAGTTTACCTGCCTTCCCCCGCTCTTTGCGGGAGGTAGAAGACGGGTCAACATCCCTTGGATCAGGGCGGGAAGCCAGGTGCCTCAGATCGGGCGGCTGAGGATTGGCCCTCCCCCAAGTGGTCCGCGCCCAGCCTTAAATGGGCCGCGTGACACATCAAAGGGGTCAATTAAACCGGAACTTAGGTCCTAAAATTATTAGATGGAATTATACACCTGATTTTCAATTATGAATAACTCCCAAATGGTACATCCAAATGGAACAAAATTTTTGGGGTAGCTTAATGATGTCAAGATGTGACTATGGTATAAATTTGAGATCTAAAATCAAAAGTTTGATGTGTTCATTAACTAAAACATTAACATATGTATTTTCTCATCATAATATATTAGGGTTTGCATATTTTTGCAATTTGTGACACATATTAGTCCAATTAAGTGAGGGAAGTATATGAGGGTAATTTGGTCCACAAATTTGATAATAAACTTTTAAGAGAGAGAAAAAATACTATAAAAACTCACTTTGTCACATTGGATCTCTAATCTTCTATCCACTTAAGGATTCTACTCTAACTAATCCTCCTTGTATTTTACTTCATGTATTTCACAATATGACGATTTACTGTTTGTCCTTTTGGCTTGTACCTAAAATGCCGACAAACAAAATGTCGGTCAGCCAAAGCTGGTATGTGGGGGAAACAATAATCATGTAAATACGTTAACAATGTAATCATTAAATTAATCATTTAACAACTAAGATTACATTTTAAATATAACTCCGCGATCCAAGGGTACCCTATCCTCTGTGTTGTCCCCATTAAACCCCTCATAATCCACCTATAAGTGAACTAGTTTCTAGGGTTGAGTCACATGGAACTACTCATAGGTAGACCACTCCTTAACTCGGGGTACGCTAAAGAGTCTCATGGCACTACACGTAGGTAGCCCAGTTTCTAACTCACGGTAACCTAGACCTTGCTCTAGGATTACCCCTTTTTTAGCCTTTTCAAAGTAACAAAGGTGGACCCGGATCTAGCCAGTTATATATGCACATTTATAGTGATAATCATAGTCACTTTATAGTTGCATGAAATAAATAAACATCCAACAGTTTAGTTGCATTCAATGCGATTAAACATCCGGAAATCCATCGGGAAACTAAAGCAGTTATTCATAATTAACCACATACCTGATTTGATGAGTCATGCAGATTATTCAACATATACTTCATGTTTATACAATCAAGCCAATCAACAAATCCAAGCAAGTAATTCAATCATCACATAATTCCTGAAAGAACATGTACTCTATTTATTACCCACTTTATCAAGAATCTACTTTATTGACTTGGATTCACTTTCTAGGGTTTCTAATCCGCATTAAGGTTATTAGGGTTTCTTAGATCAATTCCTCAAACTTTATCCATTTTAGGTCAACAAACCCTAAAATACTCTTTTCTATTTATATGAACCTTAATTGCTCAACTATCTATTTTAATAGTCTTTTATACCCAATTTGACTTAGGATCATCATATCCCTATTCATTCATGCATTTGAACAATTAAACCAATTAAAAGACATATTCTCCTAAATTAGGGTTTTCAAGCTCATTAATGCATAATCATGCACGAAACCCTAAATTAAGCCAATTATATAAAAAGATCATCTTTTTAGATCCTATTTTCTCTTTTATTAACAACAGGTTAATATCAACTTGAATTATCCAGATAATGTCATTAAGACCATCTACCAACAAATCTAAGGGTTTTCCCTTAATTAAAGCATTAAAGATGGTAACTCTATGTACTTTTCAAATTTCAAGCATATTTATGCACATAATCTCTAAATTAAACTAATTACATGCAAAGACCATCCTTTTCGATCTTAAAGTACCTTTTTACAATTAACAGGTTAATATCAACTTTCATGATCCATTAAACCCTATTAAACACTTTATTCATTTCAAAATAGGGTTTCTTAATCTTTAATTCATTAAAGATGATAATTTACACTACTTTTCGAATAGAAAGAGGAATTATCTTCTAAACATATTTTTATTGAATTCCTCTTATTCTCTTGATCAAAATTCATATATAATTTGTTTTAATCCGAGCTACGGTTAAATAAATATGATTTTTGCATTAAACCACTTACTTCGGCCAATCGGAGAGCGCCACATGTCTATTTCCTTGCAACGTTGTCCGATTAGGAATTAGAATTGAATGACTCTTTTGCCCCTGCCTAAGTGGCCGGCTTCTTCATACCCGGGAGGGGTATAACCGTCCAAAGCTGCTTGGGTTTCTTCTACCTCGCGAGTGGACCAGGCCGCCGCCCTAACTGCTGTCCTGCAGCCTTCCTCCCACTTCCTCGAGGCTCGTGCCATGCTAGCTTCTCCTCCCTGCCTCCACCCCACCCTGTCGCAGCCAACCATGCTGTGTAGCATGGCCAAAACGCCTGAACGTGCGTGGGGTTCTCCCTTAGTTGCAGCTGCACCTGCTGCAGGCTTAACGATCTCCGGCGAGGGATGTGGGTAGACGAAGGCACAAAAGAGGTGGTTGGCCCTTCAGGGTTTGTCGTGGAGGGTCCCTACTTCTAACAGAACCATAAAGACACCCCTTGATGCCCTAGAACAGCCATATACCCTCTTGGTTAGGGTTTAGGCGGAAAGAAGAAGAAACGAAAAGGTAGCATTGCGTGGAATCCCTCTGGATCTCGAAGCAAGGGTTCCACCCTTCATATAGGGGTGGATGTGAAGCCTTAAGGTGTGCCTCGTGAGGATTCAAGTCCCAACTTGAAAGGAAACACATATTCCTTGGTTGTGAAGCAACTACCTTTCTCTCTCTCTTCATTATTCTTTTCTAATATCCTTTATTATTTGGATGCTTTAGGAAATCAAAATTCCTTTTACTTACTCCCTTTAACCTTGTTTTTTAATCCATTGATCACGAAATCCTATTTTCCTTTATAGAAAATATCATCCTTTTAAACAATACCACATAATTTATTAATAAAGCAACACATTATCCTCTTATTTTGTCTTTTTAGTATTTTCTCTTTCTTTCCTCTTTATTGGGACTCCTTGGATCCCAAGATACTCCATTATTTCGAAATTCTTTTTATTGGATACTTATTATCCTTCTAGATGCATCTTTATTCATTATTTCACATTATCTTGTTTATTTCTCATTAAAATATCTCTTTTTGAGTATTTCTCTTTATTTCTCTTTTATTTTCCTCATTGGCATTCCTTTTAATATTAGCAACCTCATGGATACAAAATTTCACCAAGAAATCTCGTTTATGCCTCTTTCCACTCATTTTATCATTATTTTCAATTTATTTCTTAATAAATAAATACTTAATTAATCTTTTCTTTTCTTATTGTTTTCTTTTTGCAACCTTGGACTCCTTGGTACCCAAGGAACCCAAGAGGCACGAAATCCTCTTTGGATTTGCCTTCTAGAGGTTTCTACATATTTCTTTTCTCAAATATTCAATTATTCATTCACTAATTGAATTTTCTTTGTTATTTCCTTGTTATTGGGCCCAATAGCCAATAAAACCCACAATACAAACATCAAGGCTATTGTAAACGAAATCCATGTATTCAAAACAAATTATACCATTCTTTGTTCAATTATCTTTAATATGAGAAATTGCATTTCTCACCAAATGAACCCAAAAATTGGGGTTGTAACATCCTTCCCCTCTTATAGGAATTTTGTCCTCAAAATTCAAACAAGCAAACAAACAATTCAGGATAAGACTTTTCCATGTCCATCATTGGCCCCTATGTGGCTTTGATGTACTAATGGCATTTTCAAAGAACCTTTATTATCACATATTCTTTTCTCTGAGTTCTTTCATCCTGGCATCTATAAACTGCACAGGTGACTCAGGCCATGTCAGCCTCCCTTGGGGCTCACTAGGTTCATTGCTTAGGACATGGTCAGGTACCTCACATAGTGCTCTAAATCGGACACATGGAACTCATCACACATCACTTATCCTGAGGGGTAAGGTCAATCTTAACCTTCTCCACCAAACCATATCAAAAGAACCCATGCATCGGGGACTCAGCTCTCTTAGTTATAACTTAGAGGGGTCAGATTTTCATGTCACATATTCTCCCACAGTAACTTGTATGTCAGTCTACTTTGCATCTACTCACGACTCTCATCGTCTCTAGGCTCCTTTCAGCCCTTGCACAATCAAAGTGACTTCATCTACACGCACTGTGGTCCCTTTTCTAACCATCATGTGGTCCTTTTCTAACCATCATGTAGTCCTTCTCACCAACATCACTTTACTGAAGTGGTGACCGACACAACCTCCCTTACAGAGCTTCTTATAAAACCCGATACTGGCTATGGTGGTCATTATCACATCTTTCATAGGACAAGAACTGTCTCTAGATATCACCCTGAACGAGCACACATGCCCTCATCAGACCCTTTAGTCTGGATCATACTAACCATAGTTAGGGGTGATAAACTATACTAACATTGAGTTCTTCATGTACCTACTTCCACTTTACGGAAGTGAACCTCTAGGTCAAACTCAAGATCCTATGAACTCACATCATGGTGTAGTTGGACCATCTCTCTCATGGATAGTTCAACCAGATCTGTCCCTTAACAAAACTCTTTCTTTCTCATGTCCTCTAGGTAAGGCGACCTACCATAACCCATATTGCATTTCGACCTTCCTTGGCCCAGGGGAGACCTATCACAACATCCATAGTGTTGAGCTCCCATTCTCTCTCAGGGACTCTTTTGTCCTCTATATCGATACACTGGGTTACTGGGGTTCGTCCCTTACCTCCTAGCTTGCATGGCCATGAACCACATGCAACTTCATCTTAAGCATCCAAAGTGCTATTGCCATTTTCCACGGTGTATGGTGATCTTCAATCATGATTTCCTATATGTCATGATTCTTCAAGATCGATTCTTCCAAAACCATAAACCACTCTAGTCGGAGTTTCATCACCTTCTATTCCAAAGAAATGCATCTGAGGTTCTACCACCATCCTTTCATTGCATCAAGGACTAGACTAGCTAACCAAACGACCTTTAACTTTTCAACGTATCCTGTTACATCTGAGTGTTATCCAAACACTTCTCCTTTTCAAACTTAGGGTTAGCCAAACAACCTCTTCTAACTTCTAGTCAAACAAGTCAGATACATCTTAACCAGAACATTCATTACCACCTCACATCCTTGGGTATTAGGTAATATTGAAGACATACACTTCCATGTATTTCACTTATCATCTCACCTCAAACTCTATGTCTATCTTCATTAAGAACACTCTCTAATTTTGTCATCATGGTGATCAAACTCAACCTGATATAACTTGTAAGTTCTACATAGCTCATGATAAAAATATTGTCATAAGGTGACTACCTCATTCCTCTTAGTGTTTGCAAACCATCCATGTATCATTCACTTTACCAGGGTAGATTATCTTCTCTATCCCCATTTCTCGTGGCAACGTTCCAATCTACATCATCTCTTATCATTGGTGTATGGCATGCATAATGTCTTATCTCTCACTCCCATAACAAGAGGAAATAAGCATTTGGCTGCAGTCCAAATACTGAGTTCTTCCTGTTCCAAGAGTAGAGATGGTACATCCCACCTTTCCAATACACCTTTACATCTAAGTTGCAACGTGCCACATATGTCTCTACATCACAGACATCATGATATCAAACTAGTCTTGAACCTACTAAGGTTTATATCCTTGGTCATCTCCTCTAGGTCTATAGGGTACCGGCTCTTTTTGGGGTCATCCCTCTTCCCTCATGCATTAAGAGAGTGCCCTACTCATCTGCCCTTTGGGTCCCATGAGTTCATGAAGGTGATCAATCTCCTAACCCATGGCCCTCAGACAATGATAGTTGTTACCTCCCGACCCTATGGTCATGTGCAACTGGGGAAATAGGCAACTCCTACTTTCATCAGTCTTACCCCTACCTGACCCCAGTATAGACTTAGGATTCTCCATTATAGTACATGTTCACTTAGAACCTTACCCATGTCTTCATCATCTCTCTTTCTGCATTCATGGGTTGGCCCTCATCCTTTCATAGGGATCATGGCAACCTACCTACCTTGGTCAAGCCCCATATCGGTTACCTCCATGGTAACACATTCATATGCAATTAGAGATGGATATCTATGGGTCTACAGGTTCATTCTCATACCATGTACTTTTCACTTAACTTCTCAAGATCCTGTGAGACCTCTTCAGGTCACCTTAAACTAACAAAACTGATACACACCCTACCAAAGGGGTCCCTCTCCCAGGATGGGAGGAAAACTATCTCTTGACAACAAAGTCACAAAAGCTCTTAGGTCTAGGGTTTACATTCACATGAGCCTACTTAACCCTACCAGGCTATTAAGGCACAAGCAGATCACCTACTGAACCATGCTAGGTCATACTTGTCCTCTTTTCTCAAGGTTGGATCAAGATCATCAAACTAGCTGTGAGGGGTTCATCAAACACACCTTAAACTTAAGGGGCTTCCCTTTTCCTCTATACATGAGGAGTACCATGCTCGCTTCTATAGGAACTCAACTTCTAATCATGAACATTAGGTACACCACTTCCCCTCTTAGGCCTAGGAACCCTAGGTTCACTTGTAGGTGTCCAAATGCATGCTCTATCTCTTAACTACGAACCAAGCATGCAAAAGGCATGACATGCACTTCTTGTCATCCTTCAACTCGAGCAACACTTAGGGTTGGGTCCTCCTTAAGGACATCCAATAAGGTGCAAGGCCTCATAACCTGCTACTAAACCTTTCTAGGTCTAAGGAACTCTTCTTCCTACCTCAGAAGGTAAACATCTATACCGTAGGCACATAGGTACCAAAAGCTTCATCTTTTCTCTAGGGTTTGGTCCCTCTAAAGGCAACCAAGGTATCATCAACTTTCAGGGATCGATCATGAGGCAACCACTATCATCCATTGTTCAGGGTTTTAGGCTTCCAACCTTCTTGCTGGGTTTCCTACTCTCTCTAGAGCTAACCCCACATCCAACCTCACCATTAGAGGTCCTTTCTTCATGAAGGATCATCCTCAAAAGCATGCTCTACATGGGTGAAGCCTAGGTTCGAACTTATAGTTGCTCAAGATCATCCATAACCCTTTATGCTCCATCATAATTCCTTATCCAGGGTTTCATCCTACTGTCAGCACTATGACGTGCCCTAGGTGCCAGTTATGCCCTACTTGCACAAGCCCATAGGGTTTCTATGGTCCTTCACTAATATCATCATCTAAGGAGCTATCCTTTACCCTAACATGCATGACCCTTCCCAGGGTTTGGTTGCCAAAGGTGCTAGGTCACCCATGGATCATATGGCATCCCAAAGGCATGTCCTTTCAAACACTTGGTCCAACTCATCTCTCTCTAACCTTCACTTAGGGTTAGGGTTAGCATCATCCTCAGAGGATGTGCCAGGTCTTTACTTGCAACGGAGATCTCTATCTCCAAAACTAACTTATCCTCCTGACAAGAAGGTCTAGCCTCGGGTCTCTCCTGAGGACATGTCAACTTATGTCATATGACCTAAGCATGTATCTATTCTTTAGTTTACGCTTAATCTATTAAGCTTATGTCCATGACGTCTTATTTACATGCTTTTCATTAATTTGATGGAGGATTCCTTATACCTTATTAACCTTACCCATACCTCAAGAGGGTGAGGAGAAGAAAGAAAAACCCTAATCCTTTAGGTCCTTATCAGAATTTTGTGATGAGAAGGGATGAATAAGATGAGAAGTCCTAAAGGTATCTTATTTCGATTCATACCCTAAAACTTTGGCCAGGCAGTCACACAGATCCGAGAGTCCTCGTATTCCGACTAGCAGTGCGGAGGAAAATATTGCCAGTCCCCGGTCGTGATCCTTTTCTAGACACCTCCGTCTTTCGGATAATCCTCTAATAACTCCCTTGGGTTCTATGGAGTTTGTAAAATTTAATAATTATTAATGGTTAACTGAGGAACCCAAGCTCTGATACCAAATGTTATGACCCCACCTCCCGATAACCCCCAATTAAGGGAGACCGAGAGGTCGAAGCCGCACCCATGACTTCCGGATCAAAGGTTTGGCAATTAACCAAGAATAATTATCAAATTTTAACATACTATACTGAAAGTTGTAAGAAAATAAATTTTTGCATACCTTTTTGAAAACTTGGATCTCTAAACTTCTATCCACTTAAGGATTCTACTCTAACTAATCCTCCTTGTATTTTACTTCATGTATTTCACAATATGACGATTTACTGTTTGTCCTTTTGGCTTGTACCTAAAACACTGACAAACAAAACGTCGGTCAGCCGAAGCTGGTATGTGGGGGAAACAATAATCATGTAAATACGTTAACAATGTAATCATTCAATTAATCATTTAACAACTAAGATTACGTTTTAAATATAACTCCGCGATCCAAGGGTACCCTATCCTCTGTGTTGTCCCCATTAAACCCCTCATGATCCACCTATAAGCATAGTCACAATATACTCTGACTTTTTGAAAAAGTCGCGTTTAAAACACGATTTTTTCCCTAGACGTATCAAACAGACGAATAATTCCCAATTTGAGCATAATCACAATATATTACGTTTTATTCCCGTATTATTCACGAATTTGACATTTTCTTCCCGTTTTCTACTTTTTTTATGTACTTTCTCATTTTATATTATTTAAGACTAACTTGATTTGAGAGTGTGTGTGTGTGTATATATATATATATATGTGTGTGTGTGTGTGTGTGTGTGTTTGTATATGTAAATACACACACACATATATATGTATGTATCATGTATGTATGTATGTATGTATGTGTTATATATGTTGCAATAGATGTAGAGATATGTACTTATATATCATGCACTATATGTATTGTGTTATATATATGTGCAATACACACACACACACATATATATATATATATATATATATATATATATATATGAATCATCCGATCTTTTGCCGAATTTTTTCCGAATCGTTGACCGTATTTTTACCGTACATTGACCGCTTTTTAACTGAATTTCCCGCATAATTCCCGAATCCCGAATTTTTCAGCTCGATCGAATGTATCCCGAATACCGAATTTGTGACTATGCCTATAAGTGAACCAGTTTCTAGGGTTGAGTCACATGGAACTACTCATAGGTAGACCATTCCTTAACTCGGGGTACGCTAAAGAGTCTCATGGCACTACACGTAGGTAGCCCAGTTTCTAACTCATGGTAACCTGGACCTTGCTCTAGGATTACCCCTTTTAGCCTTTTCAAAGTAACAGAGGTGGACCCGGATCTAGCCAGTTATATATGCACATTTATAGTGATAATCATAGTCACTTTATAGTTGCATGAAATAAATAAACATCCAACATTTTAGTTGCATTCAATGCGATTAAACATCCGGGAATCCATCGGGAAACTAAAGCGGTTATTCATAATTAACCACATACCTGATTTGATGAGTCATGCAGATTATTCAACATATACTTCATGTTTATACAATCAAGTCAATCAACAGATCCAAGCAAGTAATGCAATCATCACATAATTCCTGAAAGAACATGTACTCTATTTATTACCCACTTTATCAAGAATCTACTTTATTGACTTAGATTCACTTTCTAGGGTTTCTAATCTGCATTAAGGTTATTAGGGTTTCTTAGATCAATTTCTCAAACTTTATCCATTTTAGGTCAACAAACCCTAAAATACTCTTTTCCATTTATGTGAACCTTAATTGCTCAACTATCTATTTTAATAGTCTTTTATACCCAATTTGACTTAGGATCATCATATCCCTATTCATTCATGGATTTGAACAATTAAACCAATTAAAAGACATATTCTCCTAAATTAGGGTTTTCAAGCTCATTAATGCATAATCATGCACAAAACCCTAAATTAAGCCAATTATATAAAAAGATCATCTTTTTAGATCCTATTTTCTCTTTTATTAACAACAGGTTAATATCATCTTGAATTATCTAGATAATGTCATTAAGACCATCTACCAACAAATCTAAGGGTTTTCCCTTAATTAAAGCATTAAAGATGGTAACTCTATGTACTTTTCAAATTTCAAGCATATTTATGCACATAATCTCTAAATTAAACTAATTACGTGCAAATATCATCCTTTTTGATCTTAAAGTACCTTTTTACAATTAACATGTTAATATCAACTTTAATGATCCATTAAACCCTATTAAACACTTTATTCATTCCAAAATAGGGTTTCTTAATCTTTAATTCATTAAAGATGATAATTTACACTACTTTTCGAATAGAAAGAGGAATTAGCTTCTAAACATATTTTTATTGAATTCCTCTCGTTCTCCTGATCAAAATTCATATATAATTTGTTTTAATCCGAGCTACGGTTAAATAAATATGATTTTTGCATTAAACCACTTACTTCGGCCAATCGGAGAGCGCCACATGTCTATTTCCTTGCAACGTTGTCCGATTAGGAATTAGAATTGAATGACTCTTTTGCCCCTGCCTAAGTGGTCAGCTTCTTCATACCCAGGAGGGGTATAACCTTCCAAAGCTTCTTGGGTTTCTTCTACCTCACGAGTGGACCAGGCCGCCACCCTAACTGCTGTCCTGCAGCCTTCCTCCCACTTCCTCGAGGCTCGCTCCATGCTAGCTTCTCCTCCTTGCCTCCGCCCCACCCTGTCGCAGCCAACCATGCTGTGAAGCATGGCCAAAATGCCTGAACGTGCGTGGGGTTCTCCCTTAGTTGCAGTCGCGCCTACTGCATGCTTAACGATCTCCGGCGAGGGCTGCGGGTAGACGAAGGCACAAAAGAGGTGGCTGGCCCTTCAGGGTTTGTCGTGGAGGGTCCCTACTTCTAATAGAACCATAAAGACACCCCTTGATGCCCTAGAACAGCCATATACCCTCTTGGTTAGGGTTTAGGTGGAAAGAAGAAGAAACGAAAAGGTAGCATTGTGTGGAATCCCTCTGGATCTCGAAGCAAGGGTTCCACCCTTCATATAGGGGTGGATGTGAAGCCCTAAGGCGTGCCTCGTGAGGATTCAAGTCCCAACTTGAAAGGAAACACATATTCCTTGGTTGTGAAGCAACTACCTTTCTCTCTCTCTTCATTATTCTTTTCTAATATCCTTTATTATTTGGATGCTTTAGGAATTTGAAATTCCTTTTACTTACTCCCTTTAACCTTGCTTTTTAATCCATTGATCACGAAATCCTATTTTCCTTTATAGAAAATATCATCCTTTTAAACAATACCACATAATTTATTAATAAAGCAACACATTATCCTCTTATTTTGCCTTTTTAGTATTTTCTCTTTCTTTCCTCTTTATTGGGACTCCTTGGATCCCAAGATACTCCATTATTTCAAAATTCTTTTTATTGGATACTTATTATCCTTCTAGATGCATCTTTATTCATTATTTCACATTATCTTGTTTATTTCTCATTAAAATATCTCTTTTTGAGGATTTCTCTTTATTTCTCTTTTATTTTCCTCATTGGCATTCCTTTTAATATTAGCAACCCCATGGATACGAAATTTCACCAAGAAATCTCATTTATGCCTCTTTCCACTCATTTTATCATTATTTTCAATTTATTTCTTAATAAAGAAATACTTAATTAATCTTTTCTTTCCTTATTTCTTTCTTTTTGCAACCTTGGACTCCTTAGTACCCAAGGAACCCAAGAGGCACGAAATCCTCTTTGGATTTGCCTTCTAGAGGTTTTTACATATTTCTTTTCTCAAATATTCAATTATTCATTCACGAATTGAATTTTTTTTGTTATTTCCTTGTTATTGGGCCCAATAGCCAATAAAGCCCACAACACAGACATCAAGGCTATTGTAAACAAAATCCATGTATTCAAAACAAATTATACCATTCTTTGTTCAATTATTTTTAATATGAGAAATTGCATTTCTCACCAAATGAACCCAAAAATTGCGGTTGCAACACAAATGGTTTCAAAACCGTTTGGGGGTCACCCAAACGGTCTCAAGACCGTTTGGTTATCACCCAAGACTGTTTGGAGGTCTAGGGTTAAGCAGGGTTGACCAATTGATGGTCCAATGATATCAAGTTAGTGTACAATTGATTGCTGATTTGGTGACCAAACCTAGGGTTCAAACCTTAAGTGAATGACTTAGTTTATGATAAAATAATGGGCAAACGGTCTCAAAACCATTTGGAGGTCATCCAAACGATCTCAAGACCGTTTGGGGGTCAACCAAGACCGTTTGGAGGTCTAGGGTTGACTATGGTTAACATGTTGAAGATCTAAAGGTTCTAAATTGAAATGCAATTGATGGTTGACCTAGTGATCAATCTAATGAGCCAAACCTTAATTGATTGAGTTAGTTTTTGGTGTTGACTTGAGCAAATGGTCTCAAGACCGTTTGGAGGTCATCCAAACGATCCTAAGACCGTTTGGGGTCAGGTCATGACCAAATTGAATGAGGGTTCAATAAGTTTAAATCAATTAGACTCATGTTGATGTATGTTGAAGAGTAATCGATTCCAAGCCCTTATTCAATTGATCCAAGCCCTAATTGATGATCAATTGAGGGTCAATCGAGTGTCAAATCAGTTGAGGGTTGACCTAATTGACTCAATTGATAAGTGGCTAACAAGTGCATGGTTGATTGAGGGGTTCAACATTGGAAAGCTTAACTCAATTGAAGTGGTTGAGACACTCTTTGGTCCATGAGGTTTTGAGGTGGTTTGGACCAAACGGTCTCAAGACTGTTTGGGACCAAACGATCCCAAACCGTTTGGTTCTCATGCAGTTTCAAGATTGGTTATGTCCATGTGGTTTCAAAGTTAAACTTGACCAAACGGTCTTCATGACCAAACGGTCTTCACCCCATCTTGGGCAAACGGTCTTGAGTGTGCACTTTACCAAACGGTTTCAAAAGTCAACTAGACCAAACGGTCAACAACACCAAATGGTTTCAAGGTCTGTCCAAGACCGTTTGGGGAGGTTGTGTGAAAGACCATTTGAGGTCTAAAAAGGTTAAGAACGTTTGATGCCTTAGTGGTCAAGATGGTTTAGTAGTTGATTAACCTAAACCTTATAGATACCTAAAGTGATTAAGGGATCAAGTAATTAGTTGATTAATGTATGTTATGATCAAATGGTGAACACTACTAAAGTACCCTTGATGAAATAGGGTGACCAATACCCTTTGATCAAGTGAGCCTGAATGACCACATTAGTAATGACATAACCCATGATGTCAAGATTGATTTGACTTAACCTAATCAAGGATGATGTAAACATCATCTGATAGACAAAGGAGAGATAATACTCCTTATATGAATGAGAATCAAGTAATAAACCTCCAATATGTATGAGTATGTCTAATTAGGGTATGATCCTTCATAGTGAGATCATGAAAACCCTAATTATGATGGTTAATGAATCTTAACCCTAATTTGAGGATATTCATGGAAGTAATCCTAATAATTGTGACGGTTAACCCTAGCTATGTGTATTCAAGTGAAGAGTAGACCTAGATTAATCTTGGAGTAGCTAACATCCTAAAGAGGATGAGAGAAAGAATGAGAGAGTGAATACTTATATAATTAAGCTCTAATTCTCTCATTATGAGTAAGATATGTAATAGGGGTCTGATCCATAATAATGAGATCATGAAACCCTAATCAATGAGCCATAACCCTAATTAGGACAATGTTATGTGTGAAACCCTAATTAGAGCAATGCTATGTGTGAAACCCTAATCTAGGGCAAAGATGAGTGTTATCATAAACCCAGGGTGATGATGTAACCCTAGCTTAGTGTAATAATGAAGGAAACCCTAATTTAATGGGAATTGTATATCCTAACCCTAATTTTGAGTATGAAGAAAGAGAAACCCCACTTGGATGGGAATGATAAACCCTAATCCCTAAAATGGGATAAAGATATATGAAACCCTAATATAGGGTTGTGCTACTAATTCTATGAGAAGTCCTATCACTGGGTAATGTGTGGTGAAATCCTAAACTCACATAATACTAGGTGAATCCTTGATATAGAAGGATGATTATGTAAAACTCTATTGAAGAGTAAAATTATGTGAAATCCATAAATGTATGGAATATGATATGTGCATACTTAAAATTATAAATATGAAGAATACTATTCCTAATAATGGAATAGTGATTAATGTTTGAAAAATGTAACACCTAAAGAGGTTGATGATGGATACCCTTATATTAATAATTCTTAAACTCAAGGATGAGTCCATAGTATTGGCAATGGTTGTATAACCTAAGTGAGTGGCTAATGACTAATACATTACATGATAAATGTGATGAACTGGTACATAAAGTATTAGGATGGGTCATACCCTAATACAAGCTAAGTGTATGAACCCAGGTAAGATAAAGGTGTTGAGGGAAGTGATACATCAAGATATGATAAATATCACATCCAACACCCTAATACTGGAATACCTTGATATGTTATAAGTCCAATATAATTGGATGAATGATACATAAGATGTGTCATGTCAATGGCTATATTGAGATGTAATGTACTATGTTGAGTGTAGACTAACATGCCTTATAAAAAGGTTAATCCAAACCTATAAAATATGATGTGATCATATTTTGGGCAAAGAGGAGAGAGAAATTCATGATATGTGCTGATAATTCATTTAAGGGTGAATGATGAGAATAAATAAGTATGATTAAATACTTATGTTATCCATATTGATAATGAACCCTAATATAGGGTGATGCTATGTGAACATCCAATACAGAGTAATCCTATGTGAAGCTCACATACAGGCTAATGGGTTATGGATGTAACAAGATAACCCTTGTATTGCATAGTACTGATATGTAATGGTATCATGATTACTAATCATGCAGTTATGTTGAGATGATGAGCATAACCAGGTATGAACTATAATGTTCTATATACTGAAAATGTTCTATAGGCCTTATAAGCCTTCATATGCTTTGTTGCTTAATGAGAGAGAACCTACAATTAATGAGTCTTGTGTGACACATGATGTGTTAATTATCTTAGATTTGTTTATGAGCTTGTGAACTATGTGCAATGCTTTGTGTAGTAAGAATTATAATATTCTTGGTCAGATGACCTAAAGGTATGAAGTTACCTAATAAATGGTAACAAGTGTTCTATGATGAGATGAGGGTTCAAATACCCAGATTCTATATTCATGATAATGGATTTGTTAAGAAGTAGAAGTGTACTTGATGAGTTAAGGGACTGAGATCCCATCACTTTGTGAAAAGAGTATGACTACAGGCCATGACTCCACAATGACAATGCCAAGCATTAGATATGAGATCTAAGCTTGAAGAGAGTTAATGTTGTGGTAATGATTTTATAGTAAATAAATGTTATACATGTTCTTCATATTCCTTAAAGGATAAGTGACATGTTGTTCTATTAAATTATAAGCTATATTTCTTTTGATAAGAATAATGTTCTAATCTATTAGACATTAAATTAACTGCTACCAAACAAATATAATTCCTTTGTGTATATTTATCTTCTTAAACTGCAATAATAATGTTTCTGGCGAAGAGTTATATCTCTCGCTATGACAATTTACAATTATCTCACCCCCGTGGGAATCACATTTTTAGGTGGACGCGGACGAGGAGGCAGGAATCCTTTAGTAGATGAAGGGAACAAAAACAGTAGCAGGAACAGCAGTGAAGTCTCAGGTGGAGACACTGGTTGTTATGCCTTGTATAGATGTAGATAGAGTCCTATGTGTCATCTCTGTACTCTCAGGTCCTCGGAGTAGTAATTAGTGCTTTCGAGATTTTGGCTCAGTGCCTCGAGATTTCATACCGCCTGTGTTTAGCTTGACAGGACAGTTAATGCTTGTAATTCTCAAAAGGAGATAATACAGAACTTGTACCTATGAACAAGAATGTAATTATGTTACTTTGGTTCTAAGTGAAAAAGTTTTCCTTTGATGGATCTTTTGATAAAAAGTTTAATTTTTAGTGATTTTGGTAATCCGCTACTTAGTGGACGCTTCCGCCTTAGTTAATCTTGTTTTCGTGAGACAGACGTTACATTTAGTGGTATCAGAGCTCTAGGTTTGCTGAGTCTACAGAGACATAGGACTAAGGTTGTAGAGTCTATTCTAAGTGCCTTCCAGCTTGTCTGATAGAATCTTCTGCTCACATAGGAGGAGAAGAACTTGAAGATGTGTGAACCACATGAAGAACATGTTGCGGAGGGCAGCACTGCTGCACCAGGAGGAGGTGTAGGAGACCATAATAGAGAGGAGCCCGTACCTGAACAACCCCAGTTCAATCAAGCTGACATGGGGAATCCAACCCTCCCAACCATGTTTGGGTAGTTTATAGCTGCAATGACTCACATGACAGACAGGATGCAAATACCTGCACCTAGGGCATCAGCTCACCATGAGGGCTATGGGCCGGTAAGACTTTTGAGAGACTTCACCGGGTTGGAGCCATAGAATATGTTGGTACATCTGATCCAACATATGCTGATATGTGGCTGACAGAACTGGAAAAGGCTTTCAGGATTCTTGATATTCCTGAAGCTGAAAAGGTAAGACATGTTGTGTACCTTCTAAAAGGGAGTGCTGGTCATTGGTGGATGATAGAAGAAGATAAGAGACCAGGTGAAGAGATTGGATGGGAGGTATTCCGACGAGAATTCGTCAGTAGATACTTCCCTAAGATGTATCTAGATGAGAAGATTTCTCAATTTGAGAAGATCAAACAAGGATATATGAATGTTAGTGAGTATGAAGCTAAGTTCATGGAGTTGTTGCGGTTTTGTCCGCAAATGGCAGTTAATGATGAGGAAAGAATTCGACATTTTGAGAAGGGGTTGAATGCCGAACTAACCACTTCTGTGTCTGCTCTAGAGAACAGAGAGAGGTTTGCCACCTTTGTGGAGTCAGTAAGAAGGATAGAGAGGTCTGAAACCGAGAAATGATAGACTAGTGGCAAGAAGGTGTACACCCAGACTCAAAAACAAAGGTCCGAAAGTTTTAAGAAGCCGAGATTTTCTGCATCAGCAGCATCATCAAGATTCCATACCCAGACACAATGGATGTCAAGTAGGGATAGGGATCGTAGTAATGTTCCAAAAAGAGCCTCCAACATAGCATCAACATCGGTAGTTGGACCTCACAGACCCTATATTGCACCTAGGATCTGTTATCAATGTAGACAACCATGACATCTTGTAAAGGATTGTCCAGGTGGGAATCCAATGATGACTCAACCTTAGGGGCAGAGTCAGCAAGGACCACAAGGGAGGCAGTTTTCTAGTAACAACATGGAACGTGGACAAACGTCTCAGACAGGTCAGATGAAATAAATTCATTCTGATACTTCATTTCCTAATTCTATGTGTTAAAAATATAAAAGTAGTTACTTTTGAACTTCCTTTGACTAGTCCTATAAGGACACAAGGAAGATGAAAATCTACACCTTATTCAGAATTTCTTAAAATGCTTTATAATCTCTCTCGTCTTTGTGATACAAGATGAGATATAGAAATGATGCCTAGAGAAAATCTAGGAAAATGGAAAAATCTTGTGTGCATACTACCTAATCTCAACACTTATATACCCTGGCCAGGTATATGATTATTGAAGATAAGGCAAGTATGAAACTCTTAGATTGTTATCTTTTTTATTACTTTGATCAAGTAGTCATTCTGAAACAATCTAAAGAGTATAATGTAATTAAAAAGAAGAGCTATGTGAACATTCTTAATTAAAAAGAAGAGCTATGTGAACATTCTTAATTAAAAAGAAGAGCTACGTGAGCATTCTTAATTAAAAAGAAGATCTATGTGAACATTCTTAATTAAAAAGAAGAGCTATGTGAACATTCTTAATTAAAAAGAAGAGCTATGTGAACATTCTTAATTAAAAGAAAGAGTTATGTGAACATTCTTAATTAAAAAGAAGAGCTATGTGAGAATTCTTAATTAAAAAGAAGAGCTATGTGAACATTCTTAATTAAAAAGAAGAGCTATGTGAGAATTCTTAATTAAAAAGAAGAGCTATGTGAACATTCTTAATTAAAAAGAAGAGCTATGTGAGCATTCTTAATTAAAAAGAAGAGCCATGTGAACATTCTTAATTAAAAAGAAGAGCTATGTGAACATTATTAATTAAAAAGAAGAGATATGTGAGCATTCTTAATTAAAAAGAAGAGCTATGTGAACATTCTTAATTAAAAAGAAGAGTTATGTGAACATTCTCAATTAAAAGGAAGAGCTATGTGAACATTCCCAACAAAAAGGAAAATCTAAGTGAACATTCCCAATTACATAGAGTTTGCTAAGTGAATTTTACAAATAAAGGATTACTGAGTGAATCTCTGTTAGATTTATATGCTTTCCCTTTTGATAAATATTCTTGGGAAATGATATAAGTATGTTCTTTTATGCTTTTTCCTTTCAATGATATGGACATCATATGTTAGGGGTTTATGCTTTGCATAAACATTGATAAGGTTGAATTAATGAAAATAACCTTGTGTGGATTACAGATCCATGGTATCTTCATAACATTAATACATTATGTCGAGACTTGAGGATATGATAACTGAATAAATCTGTCCCTCCTTTTCTGGGATTTCGGGGACGAAATCCTTGTTAGGGGTTTATAATTTGTAACATCCCTGACCTGGGTTATGTGTTAACCCTATATGTTTTGCCTAATAAGTTTGAGTAGATGCTTAATCTTATCTTTGGAAAAGTATTTAGGGCCCATGAGAAACTTATGTTTCAATTTTGGGTCATGTTTAAGCAATGTTTGCTTATTTTGGACTAAAGTGCAAATTACCCAATTAGAGGACTTAACTTGCAAATTGCATATGTTAAGATGTTCCTCTGATAAAGAGACATCATAACAATGAATAATATGTAGTGGTATGGCTTCTACAAGCTTGAGCACCAAGATATAGCTTGTAGAGCAATCCTTGTGCTTTAAAACCTAGTTTTGGAGTAAAGTGCAATTTACCCAAAACCTAGGGTCCAACATGAAAAATATACCCTCTAGAGGATCTCTCATGTTTCTTGGAATCAAGTAGAGCAAAGATAATGAGAAGGGCGCCTTATTTGAATGATCAAGAAGGAAAGATAATCTTGATATTAAAATAATCAAGATTTAAGCAAATGGCCTTTTATATATATATATATATATATATATATATATATATATATATATATATATATATATATAAACAACTTATTATGATGTTTTCCTTTAGACCTTGGATAATAGAGGAGTTTTGCATGTGGATAGAAGGTGGAAACATGGCCAAATAATGGAGGAAAATTTAGTGGTTTTAGTTGGGAAATAAAAGGAGATAATCCTCTTCTTTTCACTTTCCTTGAAAATACCCATAAATATATATAAGCATCCTTTTCAACAAAGCAAAGGATTGTTTCCCTTAGTATCCTTCCTTATCTTCTTGCCTTGGCCGACCAAAGGATAGCTCTGGAGCGGAAGGAGGACGACCAAGCTGGCTTGGTAAGTATGAGTCATCATCTACCTCGAATTCATGGTGGGAACCCTGAAACAAGGTTGGTTTATTGGTGTTTTTCACACGATTCTTCCTTCTAGCTATCTTCTTCATCCAAAAAGTGGAGGAAAGACCTTAGACAACTACTGGAGCTCGAGCCACCATTAAAGCTATGAAGCTTGGAGCTCTAGATCAGATCTAAAGGCGGGTTTTATAACTCTAACCCTTAAGCTTTGTTAATGCATCCTTCTTTCCTAAAATCGTTACTTAAATCTTCTTCTTTAGACACCTTTTGGTGTTCTTACTATTATTTCCGTGAAGAACAGGCTCTGTTCTTGAGGTAGAAGATGATGACGTTAATTCCTATGTTTATCCAAAAATCTACTTTAACAAACGGTCTCCCAACTTTAGCAAACGGTTTGCCAAACCGTTTGGAGCAAACGGTTTCAAACTGTTTGAATACAAACGGTTTCAACCAAGAACACATGGAAGCAAACGGTCCAAGACCGTTTGGAGGCGTTGACCATTTGGAGGTCTGTTTTGAATAATGTGGACTAATCACTTACCAAAAATCATCAAGTAATTCCAAGTAAATCACAAATTGAAGGCCCATCAACCATCTAAACCCTAATCGGGTTGATTGTTGATTTCAATAATTGAATTGTGTTGAAGTTTGGGTTGACTGGCCCAAACGGTTTCAAAACCATTTGGGGATCACCCAAACGGTCTCAAGACTGTTTGGTGATCACCTAATAACGTTTGGAGGTCTAGGGTTAAGCAGGGTTGACCAATTGAGGGGCCAATGATATCAAGTTAGTGAACAATTGATTGCTGATTTGGTGACCAAACCTAGGGTTCAAACCTTAAGTGAATGACTTGGTTTATGATGAAATAATGGGCAAACGGTCTCAAGACCGTTTGGAGGTCATCCAAACGATCTCAAGACCATTTGGGGGTCACTCAAGACCATTTGGAGGTCTAGGGTTGACTATGGTTAAGAGGTTGAAGATCCAAAGGTTCTAAATTGAAATGCAATTGATGGTTGACCTAGTGATCAATCTAATGAGCCAAATCTTAATTGATTGAGTTAGTTTTTGGTGTTGACTTGATCAAACGGCCTCAATACCGTTTGGAGGTCATCCAAATGATCCTAAGACCGTTTGGGGTCAGGTCATGACCAAATTGAATGAGGGGTCAATAAGTTTAAATCAATTAGACTCATGTTGATGTATGTTGAAGAGTAATCGATTCCAAACCCTAATTCAATTGATCCAAGCCCTAATTGATGATCAATTGAGGGTCAATTGATTGTCAAATCAGTTGAGGGTTGACCTAATTGACTCAATTGATAAGTGGATAACAAGTGCATGGTTGATTGAGGGGTTCAACATTGGAAAGCCTAACTCAATTGAAGTGGTTGAGACACTCTTTGGTCCATGCGGTTTTGAGGTGGTTTGGACCAAATGGTCTCAAGACCATTTGTGTTACAATCCCAATTTTTGGGTACAATTGGTGAGAAATGCAATTTCTCATATTAAGGATAATTGAACAAATAATGATATAATTTGTTTTGAAGACATGGATTTCGTTTACAATAGCCTTGATAATTATTTGTGGGCTTTATTGTCTATTGGGCCCAAATAACAAGAAAATTCAATTAATTAATGAATAATTGGATTTTAAGAAAAGAAATATGTAGAAACCTTTGGAAGGCAAGTCCAAAGAGGATTTCGTGCCTCTTGGGTTCCTTGGGTACCAAGGAGTCCAAGGTTGCAAAAAGAAAGTAATAAGAAAAGAAAAGATTAATTAAGTAATTCTTTATTAAGAAATAAATGGAAAACAATGATAAAATGGGGGAGATAAGTGAAAAGAGGTATAATTGAGTTATCCTTTGTGAAATTTCGTATCCCAAGGATTTCTAATGTTAAAGGGAATATCAATGAGGAAAATAAAAGAGAAATAAAGAAAGATTCTAAAAAAAGTTATTTTAATGAGAAATAAACAAGATAATGTGAAATAATGCATAAAGATGCATCTAGAAGGATAATAAGTATCCAATAAAAAGCATTTCGAAACAATGGAGTGTCTTGGGATCCAAGGAGTCCCAATAAAGAGGAAGGAAAGAGAAAATATCAAAATTTGCAAGATAAAAGATAATATGATACATTATTAATGATTTTGGTGGCATTATGAAAAAGGAAATGATTTCTATTGAAAAGAGAATATAATTTTGTGCCAATAAAGAAAAAGGCAAGAACAAAGAAGATAAACGATATATTTTTCGAAATCCTAATATCAAAAGAAGGAGGAATAATAAGGAATTAAGAGAGAGAGAGAGAGAGAAACTAGCTTCTTAATGAAGGAAATATATTCCTATTGGGAAAAGGCTTTGCTAATGCATGGATGAAGGATGCAGGGCGTGGATACTCTCCCCTATATAAGGGGTAGAGCCCTCGGCCGAGATCAGGATAATCCCCATGAATCTTCTCTCTCCTTCTTCTTATTTTCGTCCACCAACCCTAGACATGAGAGTTTACTATTTTCATGGGCCCCAAGAAGCTGCAATGGGTCTCGAAGGAGGCGCAAAGCTCCTGAGACAATCCTTAAACGATTTGTTACCCTTTCCATGCTCCCGACCTCGTGCAGTTCGCAGCCGAAGACCTGCAACCCACAGCAGGTCGTGGCCTTGGTGTGCGTAGGACCATCCACCTCAGCCATTAATCAAAGGTTCCCCGTGTGTGCCAAGGCACAACGGAGGTGGAGGAAGCGTTTCCGGAGGCCGTCGAGGTCCGCGGTGGAGAGAGGCAGTCGCACTTTGCTGCAGATCGGCGCCCAAAGCTAAGGTCGCGAGGAGGAAGACGAACCAGGGGGTGTTTGACATCTTTGCCCCTTCGAGCAACACAACATCGGCCACTTAAGCAAGGACATGACGGTCTTTTTGAAATGTTTCCAACTAACCAACGTTGCATGGGAACAAGGCGACGTGGCGCCTCCCCATTGGCCCAAGTGAGGTAATTCTTCCAAAAATCATAACTTCTAATTGGTAGCTCCGATGAGAACATAAAATACAAGAATTTTGATCAGAAGAACACAAGGAATCCAATAAAAATAGTTGTATAGCTTGAATATGATCATAGTTCGATATATAGTGCAAATTATCATCTTTAATGAATTAAAGATTAAGAAACCCTATTTTGATATGATTAATGAGTTTAATAGGATTTAATGGATCATTAGAGTTGATGTTAACCTGTTAAATGTAAAAAGGTACATTATGTTCAAAAAGGAAGAACTTTGCACATGATTAGTCTAATTTAGAGTTTATATGCTTGAAATTGGAAAAGTGCATAAAGTTATCATCTTTAATGATTTAATTAAGGAAAACCCCTTAGATTTGATGATAGATGGACTTAATGATGTTATTTGGATAATTCAAGCTGATATTAACCTATTGTTAATAAAAGTGAAAATAGGATCTAAAAAGATGATCTTTTATATATTTGGCTTAATTTAGGGTTTAGTGCATGAGTATGCATTAATGAGTTTGAAAACCCTAATTTAGGTGAATATGTCTTTTAATTGGTTTAATTGATCAAATCCGTGAATAAATAGAGATGTAATGATCCTAAGTCAATTTGGGTATAAAAGAGTATTAAAATAGATAATTGAGCAATTAAGGTTCATATAAATGGAAAAGAGTATTTTAGGGTTTGTTGTCCTAACATGGATAAAGTTTGAGAAATTGATCTAAGAAACTCTAATGAATATTAATGAAACTTTAATGCGGATTAGAAACCTTAGAAAGAGAATCCAAGTTAATAAAGTAGATTCTTGATAAAGTGTGTAATAAATAGAGTACATATTCTTTTCAGGAATTATGTGATGATTGAGTTACTTGCTTGGATCTGTTGATTGACTTGATTGTATATACATGAAGTATATGTTCAATAATCTGCATGACTCATCAAATCAGGTATGTGGTTAATTATGAATAACTGCTTTAGTTTCTCGATGGATTCCCGGATGTTTAATCGCATTGAATGCAACTAAACTGTTTGGATGTTCATATTGCAATTATAAAGTGACTATGACTATCACATAATGTATATGCCTTCTAGCTCAGATCTTGATCCCCTCTGTGTTGTAATGGCTGACCTAGTATATGGCTACCTAAAGGGTAGGTCCATTAGGTCATGAATGACTTAGTATATGGCTACCTAGAGGGTAGGTCCATCGAGTCACCTTTACAGAGGTACCATATAAGTCCTTACATGGACAACACAGAGTTTTGGATAGGTATGGATTGAGTAGTTTGGCTTAAAATGTAATCTTGATTGTTAAATGATTAATTGAGTGATTATATTGTTAACATAGTTGAACATTATTTGTTTCCCCCACATACCAGCTTCGGCTGACCGACGTTTTGTTTGTCGGCATTTTAGGTACAATGAAAAGAACAAACAGTAAAGTGGCACATGTGGTACTAAATGAGAATTAAAGTGCAAAGGAGGATTATATGGATTAGTATCGGTGTGGATAGAAGTTTAGAGATCCAAGTTTTCAAAAAGGTATGCAAAAATTTATTTTCTTACAGCTTTCAGTATAGTATGTTGAAATTTGATAATTATTCTTGGTTAATTGCCGAACCTTTGATCCGGAAGTCATGGGTACGGCTTCGACCTCTCGGTCTCCCTTAATTGGGGGTTATCGGGAGGTGGGGTCGTAACATTTGGTATCAGAGCTTGGGTTTCTAAGTTAACCATTAATAATTATTAAATTTTACAAACTCCATAGAACCCAAGGGAGTTATTAGAGGATTATCCGAAAGACGGAGGTGTCTAGAAAAGGATCACGACCGGGGGCTGGCAATATTTTCCTCCACACCGCTAGTCAGAATACGAGGACTCCCGGATCCGTATGACTGCCTGGCCAAAGTCTTACGGTATGAATCGAAATAAGATACCTTTAGGACTTCACATCTTATTCATCCCTTCTCACCTCAAAATTATGATAAGGACCTAAAGGATTAGGGTTTTCTTTCTTCTCCTCACTCTCTTGAGGTATGGGTAAGGTTAATGAGGTTTAAGGAATCCTCCACCAAATTAATGAAAGGCATGTAAATAAGATGTAATGGACATAAGCTTAATAGATTAAGCGCAAACTAAAGAATAGATACATGCTTAGGTCGTATGACATAAGTTGTCATGTCCTCAGAAGAGACCTGAGGCTAGACCTTCTTGTCAGGAGGATAAGTTAGTCTTGGAGATAGAGATCTCCATTGCAAGTAAAGACCTGGCACATCCTCTGAGGATGATGCTAACCCTAACCCTAAGTGAAGGTTAGAGAGAGATGAGTTGGACCAGGTGTTTGTAAGGACATGCCTTTGGGATGCCATATGATCCATGGGTGGCCTAGCACCTCTGGCGACCCAACCCTGGGAAGGGTCATGCATGTTAGGGTAAAGGATAGCTCCTTAGATGATGATGTTAGTGAAGGACCTTAGAAACCCTATGGACTTGTGCAAGTAGGGTATAGCTGGCACCTAGGGCACGTTATAGTGCTGACAGTAGGATGAAACCCTGGATAAGGAATCATAATGGAGCATAAAGGGTTATGGATGATCTTGAGCAAACATAAGTTCGAACCTAGGCTTCACCCATGTAGAGGATGCTTTTGTGGTTGAATCTTTCATGAAGAGACTCTAATGGTGAGGTTGGTTGTAGGGTTAGTTCTAGAGAGAGAGAGAGCAGGAAACCCCTCCAAGAAGGTCATAAACCTAGACCCTGACATATGAGGAACAGTGAGGAGTTGAGGATGATGCGACCTAAATGGATGATAGTGGTTGCTTCATGATCGATCCCTGAAAGTTGATGATACCTTGGTTGCCTTTAGAGGGACCCAACCCTAAGTGTTGCTCGAGTTGAATGATGACAAGAAGTGCATGTCATGCCTTTTGCACGCTTGGTTCGTAGTTAAGAGATAGAGCATGCAGTTGGATACCTGCAAGTGAACCTAGGGTTCCTAGGCCTAAGAGGGGAAGTGGTGTATCTAATGCTCATGATGAGAAGTTGAGTTCCTATAGACGCGAGCATGATACTCCTCATGTATAGAGGAAAGGGAAACCCCTTAATATTAAAGGTATGTTTGATGAACCCCTCATAACTAGGTTGATGATAAAGGAAAGTATGATATTGATCCAGCAAAGAGAACAAGTATGACCTAGCCTGGTTTAGTGGTCTGCTTGTGCCTTAATAGCATACTAGGGTTAAGCATAAGGATGTAAACCCTAGACCTAAGGATGTTTGTGACCTTGAGGGCAAGAGTTGTAGTTTTCCTCCCATCCTGGGAGAGGGACCCCTTTGGTAGGGTGTATATCAGTTTTTTTGGTTCAAGGTAACCTAAAGAGGTCTCATAGGATCTTCAGAAGCTAAGTGAAAGGTACATGGTATGAGAATGAACCTACAGACCCATAGATATCTATATTTATGTGCATATGGATGTGTTACCATGGAGGTAACTGATATGAGGCTTGACCAAGGTAGGCAGGTTGCCATGATCCCTATGAAAGGATGGGAGCCAGCCCATGAATGCAGAAAGAGAGATGATGAAGACTTGGGTAAGGTTCTAAGTGAACATGTACTATAATGGAGAATCCTAAGTCTATCTTAGGGTCAGGTAGGGATAAGACCAATGAAAATAGGAGTTGCCTAATTCCCCAGTTGCACATGACCATAGGGTCGGGAGGTAACAACTATTATTGTCTGAGGGCCATGGGTTAGGAGATTGATCACCTTCATGAACTCATGGGACCCAAAGGGCAGATGAGTAGGGCACTCTCTTGATGCATAAGGGAAGAGGGATGACCCCAAAAGAGTCGGTACCCTATAGACCTAGAGGAGATGACCAAGGATATAAACCTCAGTAGGTTCAAGACTAGTTTGATATCATGATGTCTGTGATGTAGAGACATATGTGGCACGTTGTAACTTAGATGTAAAGGTGTATTGGTAAGGTGGGATGTACCATCTCTACTCTTGGAACATGAAGAACTCTGTATTTAGACTGCAGCCAAATGCTTATTTCCTCTTGTTATGGGGGTGAGAGATAGGACATTATGCATGCCATACACCAAGGATAAGAGATGATGTAGGTTATAACTTTGCCATGAGAAATGGGGATAGAGAAGATAATCTACCCTGGTAAAGTGAAGGATACATGGATGGTTTACAAAAACTAAGAGGAATGAGGTAGTCACCTTATGACAATGTTTTTATCATAAGCTATGTAGAACTTACAAGTTATATTAGGTTGAGTTTGATCACCATGATGATGAAATCAGAGAGTGTTCTTAATGAAGATAGATATAGAGTTTGAGGTGAGATGATAAGTGAAATACATGGAAGTGTATGTCTTCAATGTTACCTAATACCTAAGGATGTGAGGTGGTAATGAATGTTCTGGTTAAGACTTGTTTGACTAGAAGCTAGAAGATGTTGTTTGGTTAAACCCTAAGTTTGGATAACACTCAGATGTAACAAGATACATTGAACCGGTTAATGGTTGGATGGTGGTAGAACCTCAAGTGCACTTCTTTGGAAAAGAAGGTGATGAAACCCCGACTAGAGTGGTTTAGGGTTTTAGAGGAATCAATCTTGAGGAATCAGGACATACAGGAAATCATGATTGAAGATCACCATACACCGTGGAAAACAGCAATAGCACTTTGGATGCTTAAGATAAAGTTGCATGTGGTTTATGGCCATGCAAGCCAGGAGGTAAAGGACGAACCCCAGTAACCCAGTGTATCGATATAGAGGACAAAAGAGTCCCTGAGAGGGAACGAGAGCTCAACACTATGGATGTTGTGATAGGTCTTCCTTGGGCCAAGGAAGGTCGAGATGCAATATGGGTTATGGTAGGTCGCCTTACCTAGATAACATGAGAAAGAAAGAGTTATGTTAAGGGACAGATCTAGTTGAACTACCCATGAGAGAGATGGTTCAACTACACCATGAAGCGAGTTCAAAGGTTCTTGAGTTTGACCTAAAGGTTCACTTCCATAAAGTGGAAGAAGGTACATGAAGAACTCAATGTTAATATAGTTTATCACCCCTAACTATGGTTAGTATGATCCATACTAAAGGGTCTGATGAGGGCATGTGTGCTCGTTCAAGGTGATATATAGAGATAGTTCTTATCCTATGAAAGATGTGACAATGACCACCATAGCCAGTATCGGGTTTTATAAGAAGCTCTGTAATGGAGGTTGTGTCGGTCACCACTTCAGTAAGGTGATGTTGGTGAAAGGACCACATGATGGTTAGAAAAGGACCACATGATGGTTAGAAAAGGGACCACAGTGCGTGTAGATAAAGTCACTTTGATTGTGCAAGGGCTGAAAGGATCCTAGAGACAATGAGAGTCGTGAGCATATGCAAAGTAGACGGACATACAAGTTACTGTGGAAGAATATGTGAAAATCCGACCCCTCTAAGTTATAGCTAAGAGAGCTGAGTCCCCGATGCATGGGTTCTTTTGATATGGTTTGGTGGAGAAGGTGAAGTTTTACCTTACCCCTCAGGATAAAGTAATGTGTGATGAGTTCCATGTGTCCAGTTTAGAGCACTATGTGAGGTACCATGACCATGTGCTGAGCAATGAACCTAATGAGCCCAAGGGAGGCTGAGTCACCTGTGCAGTTTATAGACGTCGGGATGAAAAAACTCAGAGAAAAGAATTTGTGATGATAAAGGTTCTATGGAAGCGCCATGAGTACGGTAAAGCTACATAGGGGCCAATGATGGACATGGAAAAGTCTTATCCTGAATTGATTGTTTGTTTGCTTGCTTGAATTTTGAGGACAAAATTCCTATAAGAGGAGAAGGATGTTACAACCCCAATTTTTGGGTACAATTGGTGAGAAATGCAATTTCTCATCTTAAGGATAATTGAACAAATAATGATATAATTGGTTTTGAAGACATGGATTTCGTTTACAATAGCCTTGATTATTGTTTTGTGGGCTTTATTGGCTATTGGGCCCAAATAACAAGAAAATTCAATTAATGAATGAATAATTGGATTTTTAAGAACAGAAATATGTAGAAACCGTTGGAAGGCAAGTCTAAAGAGGATTTCGTTCCTCTTGGATTCCTTGGGTACCAAGGAGTCCAAGGTTGCAAAAAGAAAGCAATAAGAAAAGAAAAGATTAATTAAGTAATTCTTTATTAAGAAATAAATGGAAAACAATGATAAAATGGGGGAAATAAGTGAAAAGAGGTATAATTGAGTTATCCTTTGTGAAATTTCGTATCCCAAGGATTTCTAATGTTAAAGGGAATACCAATGAGGAAAAAAAAAGAGAAATAAAGAAAGATTCTCAAAAAGAGTTATTTAACAAGATAATGTGAAATAATGCATAAAGATGCATCTAGAAGGATAATAAGTATCCAATAAAAAGCATTTCAAAATAATGGAGTGTCTTGGGATCCAAGGAGTACCAATAAAGAGGAAGGAAAGAGAAAATATCAAAATTTGCAAGATAAAAGATAATATGATACATTATTAATGATTTTGGTGGCATTATGAAAAAGGAAATGATTTCTATTGAAAAGAGAATATAATTTTGTGCCAATAAAGGAAAAGGCAAGAACAAAGAAGATAAACAATATATTTTTCGAAATCCTAATATCAAAAGAAGGAGGAATAATAAGGAATTAAGAGAGAGAGAGAGAAACTAGCTTCTTAATGAAGGAAATATATTCCTATTGGGAAAAGGCTTTGCTAATGCATGGATGAAGGATGTAGGGCGTGGATACTCTCCCCTATATAAGGGGTAGAGCCCTTGGCCAAGATCAGGATAATCCCCATGAATCTTCTCTCTCCTTCTTCTTATTTTCATCCGCCAACCCTAGACATGAGAGTTTATTGTTTTCATGGGCCCCAAGAAGCTGCAATGGGTCTCGAAGGAGGCACAAAGCTCCTGAGACAATCCTTAAACGATTTGTTACCCTTTTCATGCTCCCGACCTCGTGCAGTTCGCGGCCGAAGACCTGCAACCCGCAGCAGGTCGCGGCCTTGGTATGCGTAGGACCAGCCACCTTAGCCGTTAATCGAAGGTTCCCCGTGTGCGCCAAGGCACAACGGAGGTGGAGGAAGCGTTTCCGGAGGCCGTCGAGGTCCGCGATGGAGAGAGGCAGCCACACTTTGCTGCAGATAGGCGCCCAAAGCTAGGGTCGCGAGGAGGAAGACGAACCATGGGGTGTTTGACATGTTTGCCCCTTCGAGCAACACAACATCGACCACTTAAGCAAGGGCAGGACGGTCTTTTCGAAATGTTTCCAACTAACCAACGTTGCATGGGAACAAGGCAACGTGGCGCCTCCCCATTGGCCCAAGTGAGGTAATTCTTTCAAAAATCATAACTCCTAATTGGTAGCTCCGATGAGAACATATAATACATGAATTTTGATCAGAAGAACACAAGGAATCCAATAAAAATAGTTTTATAGCCTGAATCTGATCATAGTTCGATATGTAGTGCAAATTATCATCTTTAATGAATTAAAGATTAAGAAACCCTATTTTGATATGATTAATGAGTTTAATAGGGTTTAATGGATAATTAGAGTTTATGTTAACCTGTTAAATGTAAAAAGGTATATTATGTTCAAAAAGGAAGAACTTTGCACATGATTAGTTTAATTTAGAGTTTATATGCTTGAAATTGGAAAAGTGCATAAAGTTATCATCTTTAATGATTTAATTAAGAAAAAACCCTTAGATTTGATGATAGATGGACTTAATGATGTTATTTGGATAATTCAAGCTAATATTAACCTATTGTTAATAAAAGTGAAAATAGGATCTAAAAAGATGATCTTTTTATATATTTGGCTTAATTTAGGGTTTAGTGCATGAGTATGCATTAATGAGTTTGAAAACCCTAATTTAGGTGAATATGTCTTTTAATTGGTTTAATTGATCAAATCTGTGAATAAATAGAGATGTAATGATCCTAAGTCAATTTGGTTATAAAAGACTATTAAAATAGATAATTGAGCAATTAAGGTTCATATAAATGGAAAAGAGTATTTTAGGGTTTGTTGACCTAACATGGATAAAGTTTGAGAAATTGATCTAAGAAACTCTAATGAATATTAATGAAACTTTAATGTGGATTAGAAACCTTAGAAAGAGAATCCAAGTTAATAAAGTAGATTTTTGATAAAGTGTGTAATAAATAGAGTACATATTCTTTTCAGGAATTATGTGATGATTGAGTTACTTGCTTGGATCTGTTGATTGGCTTGATTGTATATACATGAAGTATATGTTCAATAATCTGCATGACCCATCAAATCAGGTATGTGGTTAATTATGAATAAACGCTTTAGTTTCCCGATGGATTCCCGGATGTTTAATCACATTGAATGCAACTAAACTGTTTGGATGTTCATATTGCAATTATAAAGTGACTATAACTATCACATAATGTATATGCCTTCTAGCTCAGATCTCGATCCCCTCTGTGTCATAATGGCTGACCTAGTATATGGCTACCTAGAGGGTAGGTCCATTAGGTCATGAATGACTTAGTATATGGCTGCCTAGAGGGTAGGTCCATCAAGTCACCTTTACAGAGGTACCATATAAGTCCTTACAGGGACAACACAGAGTTGTGGATATGTATGGATTGAGTAGTTTGGCTTAAAACATAATCTTGATTGTTAAATGATTAATTGAGTGATTATATTGTTAACATAGTTGAACATTATTTGTTTCCCCCACATACCAGCTTCGGCTGACCGATGTTTTGTTTATCGGCGTTTTAGGTACAATGAAAAGAACAAACAGTAAAGTGGCACATGTGGTACTAAATGAGAATTAAAGTGCAAAGGAGGATTAGATAGATTAGTATCGGTGTGGATAGAAGTTTAGAGATCCAAGTTTTCAAAAAGGTATGCAAAAATTTATTTTCTTACAACTTTCAGTATAGTATGTTGAAATTTGATAATTATTCTTGGTTAATTGTCGAACCTTTGATCCGGAAGTGTTACAACCCCAATTTTTTGGGTTTATTTAGTGAGAAATGTAATTTCTCATATTAAAGATATTTGAACAAACAATCTATTTTGAATAAATGGATTTCATTTACAATAGCCTTGATGATTGTTTTGTGGGCTTTATTGGCTATTGGGCCCAATAACAAAGAAAGAACAAAAGAAACTCTACTATTGAGTAAATAAGAAAATAGAGGAAAGAAAAGTGTGGAAATCTCTAGAAGGAAAAATAATATAATCCAAAGAGGTATTTAGTACCTCTTGGATTCCTTGGGTTCCAAGGAGTCCAAAGTTGCATAGAGAATGCAATAATAAAATAAAAGATCAATTAGTTATTTCTTTATTAAGAAAGAAATTAAAAATAATGATAAAATGTGGAAAATATGTGAAAAGAGGTACAATCGAGTTATCTTTGATGGATTTTCGTATCCATGAGGTTTCTAATGATGAAAGGAATTCAATAAGGAATATAATAAAAGAGAAATTATCAAAAATGGATATTTTAATAAGAAAAGTAAGATAATAAGAAAAAGGATGAAATATAAGGAAAGAGGCTAAATAAATATTCCCAAGAAGGGATTTCGATCCATTAAGGTTCCTTGAGGTTCAAGGAACTCAAAATAATAATTTTATAGCAAAAGAAAAATAAAATAGGTGAGAAATACGCATGATTGAGTAATAACTTGAAACTAAAGAAAGGGACCCGATTTCTTTAGATAATGATTCCAAATTTGGTATGATGATAAATTAAGTCATTATTATGATTTGAAAATTTGGGATTTTTTGGACGTTTGGTTTGGGAGTTTTATCTTTTACAAGATTCCCTAAAGTGTTGGGTTTATAATAAATGTCACAGTTAGAATTAAATTGAAATTTCCTTTTTAAGGGCGCGTGTGATATGCACTGTTGATTTGAGATCCAATGGCTGGCGATCATCCTCTAGCTCCAGCTATGAACAACGGTGGGAAACATGATGCAGTCTTTTCCCGATCAGTTTCCTATTCACATGATTCACATACGAATCTGGAAACTTTCCCAATAGATTCGTAGAAGGAATCCGCACCTGATCATCCTAAACTTTGATTGCTTTGGAGGACAATCGGTGTTTCCCCAAATCTATTCCACGCAGGACTCTACCTACACAAACCTTTATTTAAAGGAGAGGGCTACAAACCCCTCTGTGATCCCATACTTATAACCCGAGCATTGATTGCTCGCCCAGCTCTTCCACATCTCCTAATTTCATCCCTCGCCCCCTCCTGCTTCTCGAGCGGCAGCACCTGCACCTGCAAAGGAACGACCATCTGGGTCGGTGGTTGGGCACAACTAGCGAGCAATTGGAAGGCTCCAACAAGTCCGTACGGCTGTCGCGAAGGTCGCCCTGCCGTTGCTTTCGGCTTCCCGGCTCCAGCAGCGAGAGTCAACCATGGGGTTGACTCAGCCATGGAGCTCTGCTCGCAGGTGCTGCGGCACGGGGGAGACGAAGGAGAGGTTGGGGAAGGATAAAACAAATTGACACAAATACCCCTCTGTGTGTGTGGGATGCCTGAGGGCACTTGAGTCCTTTCGTGAATTAAAAGGGAAGAATCGACGACGTGTCAAGGCCTAATTGGCTCAGGTAAATTAATCTTTCAAAAATTATAGAAATCGATAGGATGCTCAGAAAAAGACATGTCATACATGAAAATTTATCAGAAAAATACAAGGAATACAATAAAAATATATTTGAAGCCTTTTTCTACTTGCTATTCAAAAAGTATGTAAAAATTCTATCTTTAATAGTTTGACCAATGAAAAACCCTAATCTTTGTTGATTAATGATTACGGAAGGGTTATATGAATGATTAGAGTTGATGTTAACATGTTGGTTATAAAAAGACATATTAAGATCTAAAAGGATGTACTGTACACATAATTGAAGTAATCTAGGGTTCCATGTGCATAAATGAGCTTTAATGGGCCTTGAAACCCTAATGATGGTAATTAAGACTTCTAATGGCTTTAATTGTGCAAATTCATGAATAAGGCTGAGATATGATGGTGCTAAGCTATTTTGAGTATAAACGTTCTTAATTGATGGATAAATACCCTAAATGAAGTAATTAGGGTTTTCTCATGAATAAAAAGGTGGATTAATGGCAAATCAAGTTCATATGTGATTTGGACTGTAATGAACTATGAATTGATGATAAATGCATATAATGATCTTATCATGGATTAAAAGGATAAAAATAGTATCTTTAATAAAAAGAGGCTTAATGAGATTAATTAATAAATATGCTTTTAATCCAGAATTGAGGAATAGATGTGGAAATAATTAGGGTTTGTGACCAATTGTGTTAAATTAGGGTTTAAAATAATAAAAGATGAAGGGAAACCCTAATTGCAATGGAAACCCTAAAAGTGGACTAGAAACCCTAAGAAGCGAGCTAGGTTTAATAGGTCTTAATGGCACGAGTAATAAAAGAAAATTGTATATTTGTTTCAGGATCTTATTGAATGCTTGCTTGCTCATTGTTGTTTGGACTATTCTTGCACCTGAATCTACATGTACAGGTATGTGGTTACGCTTATGACTACCCGAATTAGTTTTCCGGGATTTTATCGATGTTTCCATCGTGGATTGAATTAAACTATTGGATGTATTTAATTCATGCAAAGTATAATGTGAATATGACTATCACATAAAAAATATGCCTACTAGCTCAGATCCTAGTCCCCTCTGTAGCTTTATAGATTGACCTAGTAAATGGCTACCAATGAGGGTAGGTTTCACGGAACCGTTCTTACCCCAATCCCAATCCTACTATCGAAACAGTAAAAAAAGGATTTAAGCGCCCTTCCCTGAGTGGCCCCGTAGGATCTAACACACTAGCATATACAATAAGAAATAAAACTCAAAAACTGGATATTTAAAATAATAAACTAACCCAATATGGAGATATATCTGATTTATCTTTGTCATCAGAGTGTATGAGTGCGGAAGCGATCTTATTCAATATTCCATTTGTATTGCCTAAAATCAAGAAAATCAAGACACAATCATGCAATTGCACGGTACGCTATCAAAATCAAGTAAAACGATTTATAACAAAATAGTATACTTGGCAGGACTTATATTCAAAGAATAACAAGCAATTTGCAAAACCAACATTTATTTGACAAGTTTTTCAAGCGATTCGAATTTTATTACGAATTCCCATTATGTTGTAATTCGAGAAGCATGCTTATATAATTTGTGTGACTCTATTACCCCAACGCGATGGGGAAGGTCACTAGGCCCCTTTTCACCATAGGAACATAGGAATCCAATGTACAAGTCCCACTTCCAAATGAGGGGGTTGTTGTACTCAATATCCACATTATCAATGTTATCAATATCATCATCATTATCAATATACGGGCAGTCATAATGGGCATGCAATTTATATTTTCATGTTTTTCAAAATATAGTATAAAAAAACAGAAGACTAATCATAGGGAACAATAACTCATCCAAGTAAATAGCCAAGTATACAATCAAGAGATACATAAAAGTATCTACAATACAATCAAGGAGGATTCATATAATAGCGTACCTTTCACCGAGGATTTCGAGTATAAATCATGAGTAATAGGTCGATCCTTCGAGTTAGATCCTAAAACACAATATTTGGATCAAGGGTCAAGATCAAGATATTTGGATATCATGTTGTAATATTCGAGATTAGGGTTACACTTTCCTAGGTCAACCTTAGGGTTAGGTCATCCACTTATGATCAACCAATATTTCAATTTGTCCATCATTATTTCAAATATCAAGTATCTTCGAGTGTGAATGACTTTCCTAGGTTTCTAGGATCATGTGTGTTAACCCTAATTTATGGTCATTGGGCAAGTCCAAAAATCAAGTCTTTATATCATTTATCAAGTTCTAACATCATTGGGGTTCAAGATTAAATCAAGTTCTGATAAGTAGATCAGAGATCAACTTTTAGGTCAAAAGATCTAGATATGCCACAAGATTTAGATCAATCATATTGTCAAGATATCATCAAAATTACCTTCAAGGCATAATATTAATATTCAAAGGTGATTAAGACAACAAGATTAGATTTAGTATAGACAAGTATGATTTCATGTCTCAAGATAATCATCAGAGTTAAGATATAAGGTTTCCAAAGTCTAATCACAACATTGAAGCATTTAGACTAACTAAATGAGCAAGAGATCAGATCATTGAGCATAGTTTGGAATCAGGTTTCAAAAGTATTTTTAATCGATTCACTAGATTTTTTTGATCAAGATAGACTACTTGTTCATGATATTTGGAGCTAGGATCTATTTTCTACAATTAAAACAAGATTTAATCATTTGTTGCAATTTCGAGCAGAGAGGAGGCAAAATACCTTTCATCGAAAAAAAAGAGGACCACTTGATGTGTAAAGAATGACTGAGATTTGTCCACGTAGGCAAGGCAGCCTCCTTGTTTGGCGGTCCGGTTCAGAGGCTAAAAAAATGGCTGGTTTGATCACTTGATTTCTGGGTTCATACCTCGGTTCAGCTGAGTGTTAGACAGGAGCTCCTTCTCCTGGACCGGCCGGTCTGGGACCCTTCTTCTCTCGTGTAGCACACCCTCACGAGTACAGAAAGAAGGGCAGCGGGCTCACCGGAGTGGAGGAGGTCTGGGAGAATGAGAGGGCGGGAGGGAGTGCGAGAAGGCCGGTGGAGCTCTTCTTGGTCCCGAGAACGTGATGGGATCCAAAGAAAGAGGAGAAGGGACGAGGAGGAAGGACGCCCAACTGGGCTTGGCGGCGGCACTGCTTGAAGCAGCAGGAGATCGGAAGAAGAAAATTAGGCCGCCTTAGGCTAGAACAGCGAGGGAGAAAGGACGTCAAAGTTTTATGTGGCGATTGTGAGCATGAGGGACGCATTATATAGGGTTGGAGCTAGGGTTTTAGGGCTCATAGGTTCGGAGCAGCAACCATGGCTGCCGGACAGAGAAGGGGAGGCAAAACACTCATTTTGGCGGCACTATGGTGTACAAATGCTGGTCAAACTAGGACTTGTCAAGTTCGAAATTGCGAGCTGGTTGTTTTGGCTCGCTTAGAATTTTGATTCATGGTCACAGGCGGGAGATCCCATTCTCAGTTGTCATTTACTCCTCCCCGCTGATTGCGGGAGGTAGAAGACGAACCAAAAGCCGTTTGATCCGGATTGGATCTGAGTGGATCGGATCTAAGGGCTGGGAATCACCCCTTCCTTTGCAAGTGGATCGCTGACATGGAATAGCCTAGAAAAGGGTCAAATAAAAGCAAATAAAAGGGATTTTAAGGTGTTAACTTCAAGAATTCATAGAAAATCATAGGAATATCCAATTGTTCTCAAATTTGGACTGCAGCTTCGTAAAAATGTGGAGTACCTTTACAAAAAGTTTAATAACCAAAATATGAAGTTTGATGTATCAATTTGATTCTTTGAACAAAGTGATGATTGAATCGAATTTGAGGTGTTATAATGTGTATAAAAAAAACTACATTGGTCACCATATCTTGGATTTGAGTCTCAATAATGATTATGAAGATAAGGAAAATAATTTGGGACCATTAGTAGGTATAATGAGGGAAAAAGAGTAATTATCTCATTATTTTGCTAAAATCCACTTTGTCACATCCTTCCCTCCTTAAAAAGGAATTTTGTCCCCAAAATTCAAAACAACCTCAAAAATTTATTCAACCTAAGTAATTTCCTCAAATATTGGGATATCCTCAAGTATAAAATCAAAATCATGTCCTCAAACTTCAATTAGTACAATCATCATAATTGAGATTCCATGTTCCATATCATAATCAACTTAGTACTAACATTATTTCATCATCGAGCAATTGAGTATCAAGATCAGCACATATATTGTCCAAAGTCATTATATGAGTCACAAATATGGAAAACATCATATTGATCACCAATTTGGACATATCATATTTTAGGTCAAACAAATAGAGTTCACGTGTACAAGGTGACTTTCGATCCCAATATCTCAGGGTCCTAGCTCCTCCATTGGCCTAGGTGGGGTTATACATCCATGATTTGAGATTTCATATTTCAACATTTTGAGACAACATCATACTTTAAATATCATTACTTTGAGCTCAAAATCAATGGGACGCTCCCACCCTAGTCCCAATGAGAGCTAAACCCTAATTCATAAATCGAGAGTGTCAACATAGTCATCATTTCAAATTTTGGGATTTTGAAGTCACTAATCATATATCTGAAGGTCCAAATAGTGTGATCATAGGATTTGTATTATTAAGATTGATAATCATGAATCACAAATCCATTAATCAATATCAAGAGTCAAGATTTTAGACACCAAAAGTCATAGATCCAAAAATTGATCATATTCTAAAGCTAGGGTTTATATTCCTCTTTAGCCCTTAAGGGAGATCACTCATCTATATTCAATTTTACCAACAATATTCAGGCAATATTTGATCAACATGTCCAGATTTCATTATCATAGTTTCCAAGGTTGATGAATGATCTACACCTAGGTCTATCTAGGAAGTCAACCACAAGCTATAGTCAACATTGCCATATGTCAAGGTTATTATCAAATCAATATTCAAGATCGAGTATCAAGCATGGTTTTAACCTATTAGGCTTAGGTCAACCCGTCCGAATAGGGTGGAAGGAAAAATACCTTTCCAAACTCTAAATAATACAAAATTTAGAGGTAGTCAAAATAGGGATGTGACCTAGGTTAGGGGAGTCATGAGTCAACTACTACCCTAATCTAGCACATTACTTACATTGGTCACTATCCACTGATCTTATTCAAATAGGGAGAGTATCAAAAATTAAATCATATGTATCAAAGTCATAAGATCAAAATTCAAGATAATAGGGCAATAATGTCAAATTTTGTAAAAACAAATTTCCTCTCATGATCAAGGTAATGATATAATTTGGAAATCGAGGATTTGAATTTGGTATTCAAGGAATCAGAGCATAATAGTGCAAAATCTAGTCCCATAATCATCATATCAAAATCGAGATTGCAAAAGGCATAAATAGTCAATAGGAAAATTGCTTTTTGCATCATGGTCTTACATCATGATTTTGTGAGTCCTAGAATTAGTCAATTTGATAGCATAGTCAAGATGAGCATCAAACAGGGAAAGAAATATGCTTAACTATGTTTGAGGTTTAATAAAAAATAGAGCAACATGGAATAAATCAAATAGGGACCTTATTAACAATAAGGTATAAGGTACAACTACTTCTTATTTCACCAAAACAAAATTATCAATATTTACCTCAAACATAGCAAACATGTAGTCAAGTTTTGGTTAAATCGAGTTTGTACGATATTAGGGTCATACATGAGTACTTTATTCCATGGATCAAAATCGAGTTTTCAAACTAGGGTCAGATCATGGTATCAACTTTGAAGATTTAGCAATATTCACTTTTCCCATGCATAAGCTACCCATAATCGAGACATCATGTGGTGACAGGTCATGAGAAAGACCACATGATGAGATGAGAAGACTACCTAATCTTCATCTACATGGGTGGCTTAGGATTGTCCTTAAAGAAGAGATGAGATGCTAGAAGACTCTCTAGGGTTTCACAAGAGAACCTTTAGGTCTAGTTCTGGATCAATTAAGGCTAGGTAGAGCGGGGGATCTCAGCCACCGTGAAGACGGATAGGAGAAATTATGCCAGAACCCCGAGCCTAGACACCTCAATTTTCACCATTATGGAATTTAGGGTTTCTTGGGTGTAAGAGACTTGAGAAATTATTTACTTAATGTATATGGGAGTGTGTAGGCTCTGATACCAACTGTCACGGAACCGTTCTTACCCCAATCCCAATCCTACTGTCGAAACAGTAGAAAAAGGATTGAAGCGCCCGTCCCTAAGTGGACCCGTAGGATCTAACACACTGGCATATACAATAAGAAATAAAACTCAAAAACTGGATATTTAAAATAATAAACTAACCCAATATGGAGATATATCCGATTTATCTTTGTCATCAGAGTGTATGAGTGCAGAAGCGATCTTATTCAATATTCCATTTGTATTGCCTAAAATCAAGAAAATCAAGACACAATCATGCAATTGCACGGTACGCTATCAAAATCAAGTAAAATGATTTATAACAAAATAGTATACTTGGCAAGACTTATATTCAAAGAATAACAAGCAATTTGCAAAACCAACATTTATTTGACAAGTTTTTCAAGCGATTCGAATTTTATTACGAATTCCCATTATGCTGTAATTCGAGAAGCATGCTTATATAATTTGTGTGACTCTATTACCCCAACGCGATGGGGAAGGTCACTAGGCCCCTTTTCACCATAAGAACATAGGAAGCCAATGTACAAGTCCCACTTCCAAATGAGGGGGTTGTTGTACTCAATATCCACATTATCAACATTATCAATATCATCATCATTATCAATATACGGGCAGTCATAATGGGCATGCAATTTATATTTTCATGTTTTTCAAAATATAGTATAGAAAAACAGAAGACTAATCATAGGGAATAATAGCTCATCCAAGTAAATAGCCAAGTATACAATCAAGAGATACATAAAAGTATCTACAATACAATCAAGGAGGATTCATATAATAGCGTACCTTTCACCGAGGATTTCGAGTATAAATCATGAGTAATAGGTCGATCCTTCGAGTTAGATCCTAAAACACAATATTTGGATCAAGGGTCAAGATCAAGATATTTGGATATCATGTTGTAATATTCGAGATTAGGGTTACACTTTCCTAGGTCAACCTTAGGGTTAGGTCATCCACTTATGATCAACCAATATTTCAATTTGTCCATCATTATTTCAAATATCAAGTATCTTCGAGTGTGAATGACTTTCCTAGGTTTCTAGGATCATGTGTGTTAACCCTAATTTATGGTCATTGGGCAAGTCCAAAAATCAAGTCTTTATATCATTTATCAAGTTCTAACATCATTGGGGTTCAAGATTAGATCAATTTCTGATAAGTAGATCAGAGATCAACTTTTAGGTCAAAGATCTAGATATGCCACAAGATTTAGATCAATCATATTGTCAAGATATCATCAAAATTACCTTCAAGGCATAAGATTAATATTCAAAGGTGATTAAGACAACAAGATTATATTTAGTATAGACAAGTATGATTTCATGTCTCAAGATAATCATCAGAGTTAAGATATAAGGTTTCCAAAGTCTAATCACAACATTGAAGCATTTAGACTAACTAAATGAGCAAGAGATCAGATCATTGAGCATAGTTTGGAATCAGGTTTCAAAAGTATTTTTAATCGATTCACTAGATTTTTCTGATCAAGATAGACTACTTGTTCATGATATTTGGAGCTAGGATCTATTTTCTACAATTAAAACAAGATCTGATCATTTGTTGCAATTTCGAGCAGAGAGGAGGCAAAATACCTTTCATCGAAAAGAAAAAAAAGAGGACCACTTGATGTGTAAAGAACGACTGAGATTTGTCCACGTAGGCAAGGCAGCCTCCTTGTTTGGCGGTCCAGTTCAGAGGCTAAAAAAATGGCTGGTTCGATCACTTGATTTCTTGGTTCATACCTCGGTTCAGTTGAGTGTTAGACAGGAGCTCCTTCTCCTGGACCGGCCGGTCTGGGACCCTTCTTCTCTCGTGTAGCACACCCTCGCGAGTACAGAAAGAAGGGCGGCGGGCTCACCGGAGTGGAGGAGGTCCGGGAGCATGAGAGGGCAGGAGGGAGTGCGAGAAGGCCGGTGGAGCTCTTCTTGGCCCCGCGAACCTGATGGGATCCAAAGAAAGAGGAGAAGGGACGAGGAGGAAGGACGCCCAACCGGGCTTGGAGGCGGCGCTGCTTGAAGCAGCAGGAGATCGAAAGAATAAAATTAGGCCGCCTTAGGCTAGAACAGCGAGGGAGAAAGGACGTCGAAGTTTTATGTGGCGATTGTGAGCATGAGGGACGCATTATATAGGGTTGGAGCTAGGGTTTTAGGGCTCATAGGTTCGGAGCAGCAACCATGGCTGCCGGACAGAGAAGGGGAGGCAAAACACTCATTTTGGCGGCACTATGGTGTACAAATGCTGGTCAAACTAGGACTTGTCAAGTTCGAAATTGCGAGCGGGTTGTTTTGGCTCTCTTAGAATTTTGATTCATGGTCACAGGCGGGAGATCCCATTCTCAGGTGTCATTTACTCCTCCCCGCTGATTGCGGGAGGTAGAAGACGAACCAAAAGCCGTTTGATCCGGATTGGATCCGAGTGGATCGGATCTAAGGGCTGGGAATCACCCCTTCCTTTGCAAGTGGATCGCTGACATGGAATAGCCTAGAAAAGGGTCAAATAAAAGCAAATAAAAGGGATTTTAAGGTGTTAACTTCAAGAATTCATAGAAAAGCATAGGAATATCCAATTGTTCTCAAATTTGGACCGCAGCTTCATTAAAACGTGGAGTACCTTTACAAAAAGTTTAATAACCAAAATATGAAGTTTGATGTATCAATTTGATTCTTTGAACAAAGTGATGATTGAATCGAATTTGAGGTGTTATAATGTGTATAAGAAAAACTGCATTGGTCACCATATCTTGGATTTGAGTCTCAATAATGATTATGAAGATAAGGAAAATAATTTGGGACCATTAGTAGGTATAATGAGGGAAAAAGAGTAATTATCTCATTATTTTTGCTAAAATCCACTTTGTCACAGTAGGTCCATCATGTCATTACATGACTTAGTAAGTGGCTACTGATGGGGTAGGTCCATCAAGTCATCATGAGTCAGGGATTGGTCTACCTTTGGGTAGGACCATGCGACTCCATAACCCTAGGTATTGGCTACCTTTGTGGTAGGGCCATGGGGGTAAGGATCTACCATATGAGAGAGGTGGTATCCATGTCCACTGCAGGGACGTTACAGAGAAAGGGGATAGGCAAGGATTGAGTAGTATTGCTTAAAACGTAATCTTGGTTGTTAACTGATATTTGGTTGATTACATTGTTAACATAGTTGCACAATTATTGTTTCCCCCACATACCAGCTTCGGCTGACCGATGTTTTGTTTGTCGGCGTTTTAGGTACAAATGAAAGAACAAACAGTAAAGTGACATATGTGGAATTGAATGAGGAATAACATGCACAGGAGGATTAGTTAGATTAACATCTTCATGGATAGAAGTTTAGAAATCCCAGTTTTTCCAAGGTAAGAAAAGTTTTATTTTATACCTGTTTTCAGTTTAGTTGGTAAAGTTTATTAATTATTACTGATTATTTGTCGAACCTTTGATCATGTTAATTGATTAACGACTCTTTCCTTCAGGTCTCTCTTAAGTGGGGGTTACCGGGAGGCGGGGTCGTTACAATTGGTATCAGAGCATATGTTCCTCATTTAATCTTTAATAATTATTAAATTTTACAAATTCCATAGAATCGAGGGAGTTATTAGAGGAGTGTCCGAAAGACAGAGGTGTCTAGAAAAGGATCACTTCCGGGGGCTGGCAATATTTTCCTCCGCACCGCTAGTCGGAATACGAGGACTCCCAGATTGTGTGACTGCCTGGCCGATGTCTTAGGGTATGACTCGAAATAAGATACCTTTAGGACCCTCTCATCTTGTTCATCCCTTCTCAACTCAAATTCTATTAAGGACCTTAATGATTAGGGTTTTCTCTCTTCTCCTCACCCTCTTGAGGTATGGGTAAGGTTGATAAGGATTAAGGAATCCTCCACCAAATTAATAAAAAGCATGTAAATAAGATGTCATGGATATAAGCTTAATAGAGTAAGCGTAAAGGAATAGATACATGCTTAGGTCGTATGACACGAGTTGTCATTGCCCTCAGGAGAGACCTGAGGATAGACCTCCTTGGTAGGAGGATGAGTATAGAGAGTAGTCTTGGAGGTAGAGACCTCCATTAGAAGTAGAGACCTAGCACATCCTTTGAGGATGATGTTAACCCTAACCCTAAGGGGAGGTTAGAGAGAGAGATAACATGATGAGTTAGATGTCATGGTTGACCGAGTGTTTGGTTGGTCACGCCTTTGGGATGCCATAAGAGGCTAGATGACCTAGTACCTTTGGCGACCCAACCTTGGACATGGAATCATGATGGATGGCTTGCGAGATAAGCATAAGGGGTTATGGATAATCTTGAGTAAACATAAGTTCAAGCATAGGCTTCACTCAGGTAGGAACATGCTTATGGGGTTGATCCTTCATGAAGAAAGGACCTCTTATAGAGAGGTTGGTTGTAGGAATGTCTCTAGAGAGAGAGCAGACCCCAAGCAAGAAGATTGGAAGCCTAAAACCCCCAAACTTGAGGAATAGTGGGGAGTCGAGAATGATGCGACCTAAGTGGATGATAGTGGTTGCCTTATGCTTGATCCCTGGAGGGTGATGATATCTTGGTTGCCATTAGAGGAACCAAACCTTAGAGATAGGATGATGCTTCTAGCACCTAGGGTATAAGTGGTTACCTGTTGGATGAGATAAAGAGTGCCTTAGACCCTGAGGAGGTTTAAGTACCCTGTGGTGAGGTTTTATACCTAGTTGAATGTCCTTGAGGAGGACTCAACTCTGAGGTGTTGCTCATATAAAAGGATCATGGGAGTACATGGCATACCTTGGACATGATTGATTCGTGGTTAAGAGGTTGAGCATGTAGTTGGATATCCAAAGGTGAACCTAGGATTCCTAGGCCTAAGAGGGGAAGCAGTATACCCAATGCTCACGATGAGGTTGAGTCTCTATAGTTTCAAGCATGGTACTCCTCATGGGTAGAGGAATAGGAAACCCCTTAAGTTGAGGGTATGTTTGATGAACCCCCTCGCAACTAAGTTGAACTAATGTTGAGGATGAGAACAAGTACGACCTAGCATGGTTTAATAGGTGATCAACTTGTGCTTTAATAGCTGTCGGGTTAGACATGCTCATGCGAAGGTAAACCCTAAGGACAGTTGTGACCTTGTCGTCAAAAGTTGTAGTTTCCTCCCATCCTGGGAGAGGGACCCTTTGGTAGGGTGTATACCAGTTTTGTTGGTTTTGAGGTAACCTAAAGAGGTTTCATAGGACCTTGAGAAGCTAAGTGCAAAGTACATGGTATGAGAATGAACCTGTAGACCCATAGTTAACCATCTCTAAGTGCATGTGGATGTGTTACCATGGAGGTAACCGGTATGGGGCCTGTCCAAGGTAGGCAGGATGCCTTGACCCCTATCAAGGGATGAAAGTCAGTCGAGAATGCAGAGAGAGATGATGAATGCTTGGGTAAGGTTCTAAGTTGAACATGTATTAAAATGGAATCTTAAGTCTATCCTAGGGTCAGGTAGGGATAAGACCGATGGAAGAAGTACTCTTGGAATAGGAAGAACTTGGTGTTTGGACGGCCGCCAAATGCTTATTTCCTCTTGTTATGAGTGGGAGAGATGGGACAGTACGCATGCCATACACCAAGGATAAAAGATGATGCGAGTTGGAACGTTGCTATGATGTATGATGAAAGAGATGATAACATACCTTTGTGGAGTGAATGATACATGGATGGTTTACAAACACTAAGAGTAAGGTGGTCATCTTATAAGGATGCTTTTATCATGAGCTATGAATCAAACAAGGTTGAGTTTTATTACCATGAGGGTGAGCTCAGAGTTTCTTGATGAAGATAGACATAGAGTTTGAGGTGAGACGATAAGTGAAATACACGAAAGTGCATGCCTTCAACATTACCTAACACCTAAGGATAAGAAGTGGTAATGAATGCTCTAGTTGAGATATAGCTGCCAAGTTTATTTGGAAGCTAGAAGAAGTTGAGGATGTTCGACTAACCCTAAGTTTGGAAAGAAGATGTGTTTTGGCTAATACACAGATGTAACAAGATATGTTGAACAAGTTATTTTGTTCCTTGATATAGTAAAGGGATGGTGATAGAACCTCAGATACACTTCTTTGGATAAGAAGGTAATAAAACCTTGATGAGAGTGGTTTAGGGTTTCTAAGAAATCGATCTTGAGGAATCATGACATCATGGTTTCAGATCACCAAACACCATGATACTACAAAGATAGTAAGTGATAGTAGTACTTGGGATTCTTAAATTGCATGTAGCATGTGGCCATGCAAGTCAGGAGGTGAAGGACGAACACCAGTAACCCAATGCATGGATATAAAGTATAAAGAGTTCCCGAGAGGGAATGGGAGTTCATCACTGTGGATGATGTGAGTCTCCCCTAGACCAAGGAAGGTTAATATGCAAAATGGGTTATGGTAGATCACCTTACCTAGATGACACAAGAAAGAAAGAGTATTGTCAAGGGATAGATCCAGTTGAACTACTTATGAGAGAGAGATGGTGCAACTACAACATGATGCGAGTTCAAAAGTTCTTGAGTAAGACCTAAAGGTTCAATCCCATGAGGGTAGAAGTGGATACTTGAAGGACTTGATGTTAGTACATTTTAGCACCCCATACTGATGGTTAGTATGATCCAGACTAGAGGGTCTGATGAGAGCATGTGTGCTCATTCAGGGTGATACAAAGAGATAGTTCCTAAGATGTGATGTTAACCACCATAGCATTTATCGGGATGCAAGTAGGAGGATGTGTCGGTCACCACTTCATTAAAATGATGTTGGTGAAGGAGGCCTCGCGAAGGTCATGAAAGAACCACAGTGTGTGCAGATGAAGTCACTTGATCGTGCAATGGCTGAGAGAGAGCCCAGTGGTGACATGAGTCACTAGTTGATGCAAAGCAGACTGACATGCAGTTCACTGTGGGAGAATATGTGATGTGAGAATCCGAACCCTCTAAGCTACAGCTGAGAAAGCTGAGTCCCCGATATAGGGGTCCATTTGAGATGGATCGGTGGAGATGGTTGTGTTTAGCCTTACCCCTCAGGAAAACATGAGGTATAATGTGTTACATAAGTCCGATCCAGAGCACTATGTGAGGTACCCAAGCCATGTGTTGAGCCCTGAACCTATTCAGCTTTTGAGAGGCTGAAATGTCCTGAGTCACCTATGAGGGTACGATATACCAAGGTAAGAAAGAACTCAGATGGAAGAATATGAGATGATGAAGGTTCTTGGGAAGCACCATGGAAAGGGTGAAGCCACATGGGAGCCATGATGGACATATGAAAGGCTTATCCTGTTTGTTTGTTTGCTTGATGGAATTTTGAGGACAAAATTCTTATAAGAGGGGAAGGATGTTACAACCCCAATTTTTTGGGTTTATTTGGTGAGAAATGTAATTTCTCATATTAAAGATATTTGAACGAACAATCTATTTTGAATAAATGGATTTCATTTACAATAGCCTTGATGATTGTTTTGTGGGCTTTATTGGCTATTGGGCCCAATAACAAAGAAAGAACAAACTCTACTATTGAGTAAATAAGAAAATAGAGGAAAGAAAAGTGTGGAAATATCTAGAAGGAAAAATAATATAATCCAAAGAGGTATTTCGTACCTCTTGTATTCCTTGGGTTCCAAGGAGTCCAAAGTTGCATAGAGAATGCAATAATAAAAGAAAAGATCAAATAGTTATTTCTTTATTAAGAAAGAAATTGAAAATAATGATAAAATGTGGAAAATATGTGAAAAGAGGTACAATCGAGTTATCTTTGATGGATTTTCGTATCCATGAGGTTTCTAATGATTAAAGGAATTCCAATAAGGAATATAATAAAAGAGAAATTATCAAAAATGGATATTTTAATAAGAAAAGTAAGATAATAAGAAAAAGGATGAAAGATAAGGAAAGAGGCTAAAGAAATATTCCCAAGAAGGGATTTCGAGCCATTAAGGTTCCTTGAGGTTCAAGGAACTCAAAATAATAATTTTATAGCAAAAGAAAAATAAAATAGGTGAGAAATACGCATGATTGAGTAATAACTTGAAACTAAAGAAAGGGACCCTGTTTCTTTAGATAATGATTCCAAATTTGGTATGATGATAAATTAAGTCATTATTATGATTCCCTCAAAATTTGGGATTTTTTGGACGTTTTGTTTGGGAGTTATAGCTTTTACCCTAAAGTGTTGGGTTTATAATAAATGTCACTGTTAGAATTAAATTGAAATTTCCTTTTTAAGGGCGCGTGTGATATGCACCGTTGATTTGAGATCCAATGGTTGGCGATCATACTCTAGCTCCAGCTATGAACAATGGTGGGAAACAAGATGCAGTCTTTTCCTGATCAGTTTCCTCTTCACATGATTCACATACGAATCTGGAAACTTTCCCAATAGTTTCGTAGAAGGAATCTGCACCCGATCATCCTAAACTTTGATTGCTTTGGAGGACAATCAGTGTTTCCCCAAATCTAGTCCACGCAGGACTCTACCTACACAAACCTTTATTTAAAGGAGAGGGCTACAAACCCCTCTGTGATCCCATACTTATAACCCGAGCATCGATTGCTCGCCCAGCTCTTCCACATCTTCTAATTTCATCCCTCGTCCCCTCCTACTTCTCGAGCGGCAGCACCTGCACCTGCAAAGGAACGACCATCTTGACCGGTGGTTGGGCACAACTAGCGAGCAATTGGATGGCTCCAGCAAGTCTGTATGGCTGTCGCGAAGGTCGCCCTGCCGTTTCTTTCGGCTTCCGGGCTCCAGCAACGAGAGTCAACCATGGGGTTGACTCGGCCATGGAGCTCTGCTCGCAGGCGCTGCGGCACAGGGGAGACGAAGGAGAGGTTGGGGAAGGATAAAACAAATTGAAGCAAATACCCCTCTGTGTGTGTGGGATGCCTGAGGGCACTTCAGTCCTTTCGTGAATTAAAAGGGAAGAACCGACGACGTGTCAAGGCCTAATTGGCTCAGGTAAATTAATCTTTCAAAAAGTATAGAAATCGATAGGATGCTCAGAAAAAGACATGTCATACATGAAAATTTATCAGAAAAATACAAGGAATACAATAAAAATATATTTGAAGCCTTTTTCTACTTGTAATTCAAAAAGTATGTAAAAATGCCATCTTTAATAGTTTGACCAATGAAAAACCCTAATCTTTGTTGACTAATGATTACGGAAGGGTTATATGAATGATTAGAGTTGATGTTAACATGTCGGTTATAAAAAGACAGATTAAGATCTAAAAGGATGTACTATACACATAATTGAAGTAATCTAGGGTTCCATGTGCCTAAATGAGCTTTAATGGGCCTTAAAACCCTAATGATGGTAATTAAGACTTCTAATGGCTTTAATTGTGCAAATTCATGAATAAGGCTGAGATATGATGGTGCTAAGCTATTTTGAGTATAAAAGTTCTTAATTGATGGATAAATACCCTAAATGAAGTAATTAGGGTTTTCTCATGAATAAAAAGGTGGATTAATGGCAAATCAAGTTCATATGTGATTTGGACTGTAATGAACTATGAATTGATGATAAATGCATATAATGATCTTATCATGGATTAAAAGGATAGAAATAGTAGCTTTAATAAAAAGAGGCTTAATGAGATTAATTAATAAATATGCTTTTAATTGGAAATAATTAGGGTTTGTGATCAATTGTGTTAAATTAGGGTTTAAAATAATAAAAGATGAAGGGAAACCCTAATTGCAATGGAAACCCTAAAAGTGGACTAGAAACCCTAAGAAGCGAGCTAGATTTAATAGGTCTTAATGACACGAGTAATAAAAGGAAATTGTATATTTGTTTCAGGATCTTATTGAATGCTTGCTTGCTCATTGTTGTTTGGACTATTCTTGCACCTGAATCTACATGTATAGGTATGTGGTTACGCTTATGACTACCCGAATTAGTTTTCCGGGAGTTTATTGATGTTTCCATTGTGGCTTGAATTAAACTGTTGGATGTATTTAATTCATGCAAAGTATAATGTGAATATGACTATCACATAAGAAATATGCCTACTAGCTCAGATCCTAGTCCCCTCTGTAGCTTTATAGATTGACCTAGTAAATGGCTACCAATGAGGGTAGGTCCATCAGGTCATTACATGACTTAGTAAATGGCTACCAATGGGGTAGGTCCATCAAGTCATCATGAGTCAGGGGTTGGTCTACCTTTGGGTAGGACCATGCGACTCCATAACCCTAGGTATTGGCTACCTGTGTGGTAGGGCCATGGGGGTAAGGATCTACCATATGAGAGAGGTGGTATCCATGTCCACTGCAGGGACGTCACAAAGAAAGGGGATAGACAAGGATTGAGTAGTATTGCTTAAAACATAATCTTGGTTGTTAACTGATATTTGGTTGATTACATTGTTAACATAGTTGCACAATTATTGTTTCCCCCACATACCAGCTTCGGCTGACCGACGTTTTGTTTGTCGGCGTTTTAGGTACAAATGAAAGAACAAACAGTAAAGTGACATATGTGGAATTGAATGAGGAAAAACATGTACAGGAAGATTAGTTAGATTAACATCTTCATGGATAGAAGTTTAGAAATCCCAGTTTTTCCAAGGTAAGAAAAGTTTTATTTTATACCTGTTTTCAGTTTAGTTGGTAAACTTTATTAATTATTACTGATTATTTGTCGAACCTTTGATCCTGTTAATTGATTAACGACTCTTTCCTTCAGGTCTCTCTTAAGTGGGGGTTACCGGGAGGCGGGGTCGTTACGGGAAGTCATGAGTACGGCTTCGACCTCTCGGTCTCCCTTAATTGGGGGTTATCGGGAGGTGGGGTCGTAACAGTTTGGGACCAAACGATCCCAAATCATTTGGTGCTCATGCGGTTTCAAGATTGGTTATGTCCATGCAGTTTCAAAGTTAAACTTGACCAAACGGTCTTCATGACCAAACGGTCTTCACCCCATCTTGGGCAAACGGTCTTGAGTGTTCACTTTACCAAACGGTTTCAAAAGTCAACTAGACCAAACGGTCAACAACACCAAACGGTTTCAAGGTCTGTCCAAGACCGTTTGGGGAGGTTGTGTGCAAGACCGTTTGAGGTCTAAAAAGGTTAAGAACGTTTGATGCCTTAGTGGTCAAGATGGTTTAGTAGTTGATTAATCGAAACCTTATAGATACCTAAAGTGATTAAGGGATCAAGTAATTAGTTGATTAATGTATGTTATGATCAAATGGTGAACGTTACTAAAGTACCCTTGATGAAATAGGGTGACCAATACCCTCTGATCAAGTGAGCCTGAATGACCACATTAGTAATGACATAACCCATGATGTCAAGGTTGATTTGACTTAACCTAATAAGGGATGATGTAAAAATCATATGATAGAAAAAGGAGAGAGAAGACTCCTTATATGAATGAGAATCAAGTAATAAACCTCCAATATGTATGAGTATGTCTAATTAGGGTATGATCCTTCATAGTGAGATCATGAAAACCCTAATTATGATGGTTAATGAATCTTAACCCTAATTTGAGGGTATTAGTGGAAGTAATCCTAATAATTGTGACGGTTAACCCTAGCTATGTGTATTCAAGTGAAGAGTTGACCTAGATTAATCTTGGAGTAGCTAACATCCTAAAGAGGATGAGAGAGAGAATGAAAGAGATGAATGCTTATATAATTAAGCTCTAATTCTCTCATTATGAGTAAGCTATGTAATAGGGGTCTGATCCGTAATAATGAGATCATGAAACCCTAATCAATGAGCCATAACCCTAATTAGGACAATACTATGTGTGAAACCCTAATTAGAGCAATGCTATGTGTGAAACCCTAATCTAGGGCAAAGATGAGTGTTATCATAAACCCAGGGTGATGATGTAACCCTAGCTTAGTGTAATAATGAAGGAAACCCTAATTTAATGGGAATTGTATATCCTAACCCTAATTTTGAGTATGAAGAAAGAGAAACCCCACTTGGATGGGAATGATAAACCCTAATCCCTAAAATGGGATAAAGATATATGAAACCCTAATATGGGGTTGTGCTACTAATTCTATGATAAGTCCTATCACTGGGTAATGTGTGGTGAAATCCCAAAACTCACATAATACTAGGTGAATCCTTGATATAGAAGGATGATTATGTAAAACTCTATTGAAGAGTAAAATTATGTGAAATCCATAAATGTATGGAATATGTTATGTGAATACTTAAAATTATAAATATGAAGAATACTATTCCTAATAATGGAATAGTGATTAATGTTTTGACAAATGTAACACCTAAAGAGATGATGATGGATACCCTTATATTAATAATTCTTAAACTCAAGGATGAGTCCATAGTATTGGCAATGATTGTATAACCTAAGTGAGTGGCTAATGACTAATACATTACATGATACATGTGATGAACTGGTGCATAAAGTATTAGGATGGGTAATACCCTAATACAAGCTAATTAAGTGTATGAACCCAGGTAAGATAAAGGTATCGAGGGAAGTGATACATCAAGATATGATAAATATCACACCCAACACCCTAATACTGGTATACCTTGATATGTTATAAGTCCAATATAATTGGATGAATGATACATAAGATGTGTCATGTCAATGGATATATTGAGATGTAATGTACTCTGTTGAGTGTAGACTAACATGCCTTGTAAAAAGGTTAATCCAAACCTATAAAATATGATGTAATCATATTTTGGGCAAAGAGGAGAGAGAAATTCATGTTATGTGCTGATAATTCATTTAAGGGTGAATGATGAGAATAAATAAGTATGATTGAATACTTATGTTATCCATATTGATAATGAACCCTAATACATGGTGATGCTATGTGAAGATCCAATACAGAGTAATCCTATGTGAAGCTCACATACAAACTAATGGGTTATGGATGTAACAAGATAACCCTTGTATTGCATAATACTGATATGTAATGGTATCATGATTACTAATCATGCAGATATGTTGAGATGATGAGCATCACCAGGTATGAACTATAATGTTCTATATACTGAAAATGTTCTATAGGCCTTCTAAGCCTTCATATGCTTTGTTGCTTAATGAGAGATAACCTACAATCAATGAGTCATGTGTGACACATGATGTGTTAATTATCTTAGATTTGTTTATGAGCTTGTGAACTATGTGCAATGCTTTGTGTAGTAAGAATTATAATATTCTTGGTCAGATGACCTAAAGGTATGAAGTTACCTAATAAATGGTAACAAGTGTTCTATGATGAGATGAGGGTTCAAATACCCAAATTCTATATTCATGATAATGGATTTGTTAAGAAGTAGAAATGTACTTGATGAGTTAAGGGACTAAGATCCCATCACTTTGTTGAAAGAGTATGACTACATGCCATGACTCCACAATGATAATGCCAGGCATTAGATATAAGATCTAAGCCTGAAGAGAGTTAATGTTGTGGTAATGATTTTATAGTAAATAAATGTTATACATGTTCTTCATATTCCTTAAAGGATAAGTGACATGTTGTTCTATTAAATTATAATCTATATTGCTTTTGATAAGAATAATGTTCTAATCTATTAGACATTAAATTAACTGCTACCAAACAAATATAATTCCTTTATGTATATTTATCTTCTTAAACTGCAATAATAATGTTTCTGGCAAAGACTTATATCTCTCGCTGGGACAATTTACAATTGTCTCACCCCTGTGGGAATCACATTTTTAGGTGGACGCGGACGAGGAGGCATGAATCCTTCAGTAGATGAAGGGCAACAACAACAGTAGCAGGAACAGAAGTGAAGTCTCAGGTGGAGACACTGGCTGTTATGCCTTGTATAGATGTAGATAGAGTCCTATGTGTCGTCTCTGTACTCTCAGGTCCTCGGAGTAGTAATTAGTGCTTTTGAGATTTTGGCTCAGTGCCTCGAGATTTCATACCGCCTGTGTTTAGCTTGACAAGACAGTTAATGCTTGTAATTCTCAAAAGGAGATAATACAGAACTTGTACCTGTGAACAAGAATGCAATTATGTTACTTTGGTTCTAAGTAAGAAAGTTTTCCTTTGATGGATCTTTTGATAAAAAGTTTTAATTTTTAGTGATTTTGGTAATCCGCTGCTTAGTGAAGGCTTCCGCCTTAGTTACTCTTGTTTTCGTGAGACAAACGTTACAGTTTTGACCTTGTTGCCCATCGTCTTCGCATATCAAGGCATGTTACATTCCATGAGGATACACCTTGCTATACTTCCACCACTACAAATCACTCCTTGCTTCATTAATTCATCGCCATCCCTCATGAGGAATCTACTACCATAACAACTTCCAACATACATCCCGAGACTGAAACTACCCATATTGAGCTTCCCATTGAGATTGAGGCTACTCTTGTTGAACCTTCCACTGGGATTGAGGCTACCCATGTGAGCCTCCTGTCACATCACCACCAGTATGGATTGTGGCTACCCATGTTGACCCTCCTACATCGTTCGATGACAGAAGACATGATTATGATCCCAATGATGTGCAAAACCTTTCTTCTAGCGACACAGTCACATGTTACTCTTTAGAATATGTAATTTTCCTAACTGCTCTTCATATTGATCTTGTTCCATCTTCATATTAGGAAGTTTCTAGTTCTATACATTGGAAGAAGGCTATGCAAGAAGAACTCTAGGCCTTTGAACCCACCCACACTTGGGATCTTGTTCCTTTACTCACAGGTACTTCACCTGTCAGTTGCAAGTGGCGTTACAAAATCAAGCATAAGGTCGATGGCACGATTGAGAGATACAAAGCACGCCTATTTGTTGGAGGCTTCACTTGGGAGTATGTCATAGACTATGAAGAAACATTTGCCCCAGTTGCTCACATAAACATCATCAAAACTCTTCTTACTGTTGTAGCAGGCCGCCATTGGACTTTATACTGGATGGATGTGCAAAATGCATTTCTACATGGAGAACTCTCAGAAACCGTATACATGGATCCGCCACCAGGACTAGTAGTACCTGAATCTTATGTTTGTCTTCTACGTGGAGCCGTTTATGGACTCAAACAAGCACTAGGGACTGGTTTGAATGCTTCAGATAAGCCATTACATGTGCATATTACACCCATAGCTCGTATGATTATTTAATATTCCTGCGCCATACACCTCAAGGGTGAGTCATTCTACTCTTGTATGTAGATGACATGATCATTACAGGAGATCATGTAGTAGGCATCAATGAATTACAACATTATCTTGCTGAACAATTTCAGATGAAGGACCTTGGACAACTTCAGTACTTTCTAGTCTTGGAGATTGCTCATGGGCACAAAGGAATTCTAGTCTCTCAACAAAAGTATGCAACATATATCATTAAGCGTGCCAAAATATCTGACTTATGGGATGCAAACACACCTTTTGAATTTCATGTAAAATTACGTCCAACTGATGGTGAGCCATTTCATGATCCCACAAGGTATCGTCAGCTAGTAGGACAAATACTATACTTGTGCATCACTAGGCCAAATATTTAACATGCTGTTAGCATTGTGTCACAATTCTTATCTACTCCCCGAAGTGTCCACTATGTTGTTGTACTCCGTATCATATGCTACATACAAGGAACAATCACACAGTCTCTACTCACGAGTTTGTCTTCCAACCTTATCCTACGTGCATACACTGATGCTAATCAGGCTGGATGCCCAACCACTAGATGCTCCACTACTAGTTTTGTCTTCTTCTTGGTGATTCTTTAGTGTCGTAGAGGAGCAAGAAACAAGATGTTGTATCTCTTTCTTCTACTGAGGCAGAGTATAGAGCAATGTGTGACACCACTCAAGAAATAGAGCAGATCCGCTGACTTCTAAGTGACATAAGAGTTATCATTACTAAGGCTACACCTATGTTATATGACAACAAGAGCGCCATGCAAATTGCTAGTGATCCAGTTTTTCATGACATGACTAAACACATAGAGATAGTTTGTCACTTCCTGAGAGAAAAACATCTAGTTGGCATCATCACGCTCCCCTTCATAAACTCTACAGATCAGATTGCAGACCTCTTCACAAAAATGCACACTATATCAAATCACAATAAGCCGATTCACAAACTTTGCATCTTTGATCCACCTTGAGATTGAGGGGTGTTAATATTAATTGATTATTGATTAATCTATGGATTGTTTGTTAGTTAATTTTAACATTGACCATATGTCTATTGTTGACCATTGATTGTATTTATATTGTTGACTGTTAGTTTCCTTCACGCATTCATTGTAACGGTAAAGAGGATATCATCCCCTATATATAAAGGGGCATACTCCTTGTACAAAGATATCAAAACATACTTATATTTTCAAGTTTCAATTCATTCACATGGGTGATGCTATCTGTTACGTGTGACACATCTTAAGTGAAACTATATAAACCTATAGATGTATCTATCTATGTTATGTTTGTCTTGTTTGAAAAAATTGATTTGTTTCATAAATCAAATATTATGATGTGGTCATGTCTGGAGCACGTGATGCACACTCAAAGCACATTAACAATTACCATTAATAATAGACAATTAAACTTAAACTAACATATATACAAGTTGAACGAGTACAATGTTTATGCATGTTTCTAAAAAAGAATCATGACAAAAATAGATCACATCTTAATGAACCTTACACTATTGTCTACATCCAAATAAATTCTGATTGCAACCGGACTGCATGCAAACTGAATACTACATTTTTGTTTGACATCCATACATAGTATGATCAGAACGGATTGCATCTATCTGAACCATATAATTGTGGATGCCATTCAAATAAACTCAGACAAAAATCAAATTATATTAGACTAGGCCCTACAATTATGATGGTTATCCAAACAAAATCAAGCTAGAATTTGACTTCATTTAAACTAAAACATGTGAATTCCAACTACAATTTTTATATTCTTTCCCAGTTACGTGTTCCAAATCATTGTCCCAGTTAATCCAACAATACATTTACCTAAAACACAATCTAAAAAAAAAATAATCAGGTGTATTTATGACATAGTTTACTTGACAGAGATAAAATAAGACACACCCAAAACACCAAATTGGGAGAAAAGATTTGAACTCCTCTAACTACTATCCAAATAGGATCTGACATAATTTACGCTAGGTTCTTAAACACATTTCAACGTTGATCTTAATCCCAGAATCAACTAAATCTAACTTCTAGGATATAAGTTTTCTAAGTTATACCACCACATCATCACTAATCACCAACACACGACCTCTATGATGTGGGTACTCCCTTCTCTTGGGATTTCTTTAGCTCCGTAGTTTCATTCACTCTGCTTCCTAATGGTGTGATAAATGACATTTTAATTTCAAAAGAAATTGCAGACCTTGAGGTAGCTTTACAAATCAACACCTCTCCGCCCGCTTTCCACCAAGTCACCTGAAACCCATTAGCTGTTACAAATTAACATCTCTCCGCCCGCTTTCCACCGAGTCACCTAAAACCCTATACTTGAGAATTGAGATACCCACCACCACCTTCACTTGTGCTTTTGTTTATACTCTCCCTCTTCCTCCCTTCCCCTTCCCATCTCATGGCAGCCGTTCGGCGTAGCCTCACGTCCACCTTCCCGCTTCTCTCCCGCCGCTTCCACCCCTCATTTTCCCACCTTCTGCCTCGCCAGAGCGACTCCGATCCGGATCACGCTGATGCGGCGGCTCCTTCCCCACTGTCGCATTGCCGCGGATTGCACGATGATGTGGTCCGTGGCAGCTGGGGGTTCGGGCCGTGCGCGACGTTCGGCCTCCGTGGCTACTCTTCGAGCTCTGCTGGGCCGGCCACGGACGGGGCCGAGTTCGTCAAGGACATGAGCGATGTATTTAGCGAGAAGGGCGCAGATGTTGCAGATGTGCTGGGTGACAACGCTGTTGAGGCCGTCCAGTCTGCGGCTCCTGTCGTTGGGGAAGTGGCCGCTGCAGCGTCTGACTCAGCCCTCCCTGTGGCGGCCGTACAGCACTTCATTGACGCCGTACACTCTTTCACGGGTCTGAATTGGTTGGTCATGCTGCTAACGGCGATTTAGTTAGTACTTCCGGAGCATAAAAAAAAGAAAGATGATTTTATCTATAAGTTATTCTACCTTATAGTTTGCAACTTCTTGTAATTCAGGTGGGCTTCAATTGCGGTCACGACCGTTTTGATTCGTTCCGCCACTATCCCGTTATTGCTTAACCAGCTGAGATCAACTATGAAGCTCACTGTAAGTGTCGCACATTGATCTAATTTTCGGATTAGATGTTCGTTGTTCATTAAGTTCTGAATGCTTCTCTCAAAGTATTATTTCTTGTACAGCAACTGCGGCCTCAATTGGAGAAGATGAAAGAAGAGATGCAAAATGTATGGTTGGGCATATGCTTGTTTGCTATCTATAAACGACTATAAACAAAAACCTGGGCATTTGTTTCCTGTTCATTTTCGTATCTGTTGACTTGTATTGCGATGGGCTGCAGTCTTATGACCCCGAAGTTGTGCAAGAAAACCAGAAGCGGATGAAGGAATTATTTAAACAGTGAGTATTCTCTCTTGGTCATGCAGCATTACTGTCATTTGAAACTGAAGTGAATTATAAATGCTAGTAACTTGAAATACATTATCCTACTGGCTTGTGTTGCCAACTCGACTCACTTTGATTGTACAACAGAAGGCTTACATTTATATGGAATGCATCCCCTCCCCCTGGGGTTTACGTGAGAGCTCCTGAAATAAATCCAACCAACCTATTGAAACATCTACCCTAGACGCAAAAGAACATTATTCAGCATTAAAGAGACACAAGCCATTACCACTACCAATAAGAGCCTACAGCCAGGAACCCAGCACTTTGTGATGAGCATGCCATATAGATATAAGCCCTGGGAAACTGCACTGGGATACAATGTTTACAATCTGAAGTGTCTCATGTAGGCTACATTGCTTTCCTTGACCTGGTAGAATCAGCTCTCCCATAGGTGGTCTCAGGTTTTTACCTTTCACTTCTTTTCATATCTTAGAGAATCAGATGGTTGAGTGCTTTTGTTTTACTTTCGACCAACCCGCATAAGCTGCATTCTCTTATTGTTTTCACTTGTTGGCTGCTGCAGTCCTCTTCTCGGGCTACCTTGTTGAAGCTATCTTAATTATCCAGGGTTTTGCATCATGAAACTGTATTAGAATGTTGCTCGTACGTGAAACACAAGAAACACTCTTCATACCTCTTGGAAAAGAATGTTTTATAAATGCCATTTCCTGTAGTTCCTGTTTCCATCTAACATTGTCCTTATTTGAAGGCACGGCGTAACTCCATTTGCTCCATTGAAGGGAATTTTCATTCAGGGACCAATTTTCATCAGCTTTTACTATGGCGTAAGTTACTATATAATGTATTTTACAATTGCTTCTTAGTTTTGGCTCATGTACTTCACATGTTAGATAGATTGCATCAGCATTACTTTAATTTAAAGAGTATTTCTGCATGAATGAATCTAAAAATTGAAGCTTTTCTTTCTTATAGATTACAAACATGGTTGAGAAGGTCCCATCATTCAAGGAAGGTGGGGTACTGTGGTTCACGGATTTAACTACTCCTGATCCTCTCTATGTGCTTCCTATCTTGACAGGACTGGTGTTTTTGACAACTGTGGAGGTAAATAATGTTTTCCTGGCATCAGTTTCTGTTTTGCCGTAGTCTAGCGATCGCAATTCAACATACGTGTTTCATTATGAAATATCAATACCTCTAGATTGTATAAATTTATTGCAGACTATGACTGTCAATTTGTAGTTTAACTTACGGAAGTATATTGGCTACTCTTTTACATAAAAGCGGTGTTGTTTCATCCAAGAAAATAATGTGTTGAAGATATACATGTTATATCTAGAACTCCAGACATCCATGCTATAACAAAAATGAAAAAAAAAAGAGTAGTCCACATAATAATACACCTCGGTATGAGGTGCCTTATTGCTGAAACTGTGTAACAGAGGTAAATATGCTATTTGCATGTACTTGTGATTTTTTCATGTAAGGGTTATTTTTTCTATGTGGTAGACTGTACAATGCCTATACTTCTCAGCTCAAGAAAGCTTCTCCCATTATTTTGCAGACAACTACCTAACTGGCAAAGTACTACCACAAATTGGTTTGTGAGAATTCTGAACCATAAATAACCCAAACACCATCTTTATTCTTTCCCTATCATAACTCGCGTCCTTCCTCATGCAACAACCACCACAGTTGCTGCTACTGACACCACTATCATTGACCTTTGACACTACTGGAGTTCGCTACTACTACAACCTAGGTGCACAACTCATTGCCATGGCCACCTCCATAGTTTACCATTTGATGCTGACATGATCTGCCTTTGCATAGTCACATACACATATCTCGCTGCACCATTAGTCGTAGTACTTGTCAAGTCGGCCAGTCGGTGTGCTGGCTGGCTTGGCCGACCAGACCGACCAGGCTGACTAGTCGTATGTTTTTTTCAGGTTAATAATTTCATATACATATATATGTATATAATATGTAATTATATATATACAAATATATATTATGGTATCGATTGATATATGACACTATAAATAACAGAAATGAATGATTAAACAAATATAACTTGTTACATGTATAATAAGAGTGTAGAGTGACATACCATGTGTTGATTCGGACTTGTATAAATTTTGAATTGCTGCAAGATGCATTCAAATGTGATATTATGCTAAACAATTAACACAAAGATGTCCTGTAACTTAATAATAATATATCGTCTTAACACAAATATCCAAAAGACATAAAAACATGTCTAACTTAAGTTTCATTCAAACACAAATGCATAATGTTTAAATTCAGAATTCAAATAAAATAAAAAATGCTAAATTGCTAATGAAAATAAACTAAAAGTCAAATGGTTGTTGCTCTTGCTCATCATCTTCTTCTTCATCTTCATCTTCATCTCCAAGAGCAGTGTCCTCTTCCATTACGTCCTCTTCCACATCTTCCTCTACTGTGTCATCATTTGTCATATCAATCACTCTACAGGTCCACACTCCAGCAACACCTCTCCTTGGCCTATTAGGCCCAACTTGATATTCACTTGCCCCCATTGCAGCATCAACTTGAGTCAAACGAACCCCTTGTGCAACTACAGGATCATCGGGAACACCTGTCATCCACTCACTACCCCAGTCAAGATCATCTAGGGCAATAGGATCATAACTCTTTTGTGAATTCTCTAATCGCCTCTTCTAAAATCGTTCATTCAATTGGCGATTGTATTGAATATACACCAATTTATCCATTCTTTTGACCTCAATTTTGCTCCTCCACTTTGTATGAACCTATACAATTCAAATTGCAAGTATAAGAATATGTCTATATGTACTTATTAATATTTAGAATTTAAAAACAGTGAAATAGCAATCCACTAACAAGGTCAAAGGTACTCCAAGCTCTCTCTGCAGCAGATGATGTGCAACACAATCCTAAAATACGCTTGGCCATCCACTGCAACTTTCTAGTCTGCCCTCCATATGCGTCCCACCAAGCAACTAAGAGACAAATAGACAATTATAAAGTGTTAGCCTTTTAGGTACTAAGTACTAACCAAGGTCAACAATCTAAGGCAAATAATAAATATTAATTCAAAAAATAAAAATACTTACGTGGGGTCTTTACAGTCCTATGTCGAATGGCAATGTCTTTGCCAAACATCCCACGAGCCTCCTTGTAGCAATCTAACTCTTCTGAAATTTTATCCTGAGTTGGCACATCATCAACCATCTTTGTTAAGCAATCAACAAACTCAGAATCATATACGCCAAGGTTTGGATCATTATTCTGCCTAGCTTCATAATAAAGTGACGGGTTGAGTAAGAAACCAACTCCATATAGAGGCCGAGACATCTGAAAAGCCCATCTTTTCTCAACAATATCAATGATAGGCTTGTAATCCCTCTCCTTGTTAGCAAAATTCAGCTTGATTTCCTCCTTTGCTTTCTCAATTGCAGCTGCAATATACCCCATGGAGGGCTTCTCATCTGCGTCTACAAGTCTCAAAACTTGCATGAGGGGCTGTGAAGATCTGAGTAAATCTTGGACTGCATTCCAAAATGCTCTAGAATGACAAGTTGCAAACACCTTCTTTCCTGCATTTGTCTTAGACCAACTGCTCTCCTCCCAAGCAGTTGAATTGAACAAGGCAATAGAGTGTCTCTGTGGCCTAGCATGCTTTGCAAAGTGAGAAAGGCAATGGAAAATCTGGTTACACCAGGGCACATCAACTCAGTATTGTTCTTACTCTTCTTCACAAATGCGTCGTGCAACCAGACATGCTGGTAAATATATGCAGTCACCTTCTTTGCCTTGGTTATAACAGGAGCATACTTTTTCATTTTTCCAATATCTTATAGCATCAGATCAACGCAATGCGCCGCACACGGTGTCCAGAACAAATGCTTCCTCTTCTGAATCAACTTCTTCCCTGTACTGACATAGTTGGTTGCATTGTCTGTCACAACCTGCATAACGTTTTCAGCCCCTATCCTCTCAATCACCTCATCAAGAACAGTGAACGTATATTCAGAAGTGTGTATAGCAGAAGAAGAATCAATAGAGTACAAATAAAAGGAGCCCTCAGGAGTATTGACAAGGAAATTAATTAAATTTCTTTGTCTCCTATCAGACCAACTATCTGACATCAAAGTACACCCATAAAACTTCCAATGCTTTTCATGCTCACGCTTCAACTCTTTGGTCATTGTATATTGCCTCTCTAATAGTGGTAGCCTCATCTGGTGGTATGAAGGAGGAGGGATTCCTCTGCCAAATTGTCCAATTGCTTCCAGCATCACTTCAAAAGATGTGCGGTTGACTGCATTGAAGGGTATACATGCATCATAAAAAAAAGAAGCAATACTGTCATGTGCAACATGTAAGGCGTCTTTCTTATAGGCTTTGTCAATGGTCATTTGCACTTTTCCCGCCTTCCTTTGCGCTGCATATTCAGCTGGATTAATATTTGCAAAACCTTCAACAATAGCTTTCCCTTTAGAACTTGCGGGAAAAGAAATCTTCCTAGCGCCCCCAACAGTAGTCGGTGCAACAACATTCTAAGTCTGGCCTTCAGCTGCAGCATCATCGTCAACATCAACAACATTAGTCTCGTCAACATCAAAGGCAGTCTCAACTCTGCGCTTCTTGTGTTGTTCCCTATAGTTCCTCAACTCATCACGTATGGTATGAGAACATCTTGCACATTTCACAGTATTGGAAAAGCCACCTATGAGATGTTGCTTCAAGCGGTTAATCCCACCACTGCTCACATGACCACACAAACCGCATTGCACTTTGTTTTTATCTGACAAGTTCGGCCAAAAACCATATTTCCAGCCCGGATCCTTCGACTTTGCCTTACGAGACGGGTCATTTACCAACTCCCGAAACTGAGGAAGGATCTCCCCTATTGGCGTAGGAACATCTGTCTCGCCGTCCATGGCTACTGAGATGAAGAATAGAGTCGCCGGAGATGAATACGTAGACGTAGCCGGAGACGTAGTAGCCGGAATGCCGGCTGTGTTGTACGAGCGGGCGCCCAGGCGGCGCCTAGGCGGCCCATGCGGCAAATGGGGTCTCCATATCTGGGCGCCTAGCATCAAAGGCTATGCCAGGCGTGCTAGGCGGGCTAGGCGTCCACCCAGGCGGGCTAGGCGACCCGCCCAGGCGCTACTTAATTGTATTTACTCATATGCTTATTTGTATTTATCTATCTACTGTTTTTATTTAGTTATCTACTGATTTGTGTTTATTTATGTATTGATTTTGATACTATTTAATCATCTACTGATTTAACTTTAGTTGTCAACTGTTTAACTTTATTTATCAACTGATTTGTATATATTATATTTATTCATCTACTATTTGTATTTATTTATGTACTGATTTGAGAATTGATTAATCATCACTGATTTATATTAGTTAATCAACTGATTTGTATTTATTCATCTACTTATTTGTATTTATTCATCTACTGTTTTTTATTTAGCTATCTACTCATTTGAATTTATTTATACTGCTTCTCAAAATTATATAAGAATCTACTGATGTAACTTTATTTATCTACTGATTCATATTTACTTTTCCACTTATGTATTTATTCTTCTACTTATTTGTTTTTATTTATTACTGTTTTTATTTAGTTATCTATCGATTTGTGTTTATTTATGTACTAATTTTGATATTATTTAATCACCTACTGATTTAACTTTATTTATCAACTGATTTGTATTTATTGTATGTTATTCATCTACTATTTGTATTTATTTATGTGCTAATTTAGGAATTATTTAATCATCTACTGATTTATAATAGTTTATCAACTGATTTGTATTTAATGTATTTATTCATCTACTATTTGTATTTTTTATGTGCTGATTTAGGTATTATTCAATATACTGATTTATATTAGTTTATCAACTGATTTGTATTTATTCATCTACTTATTTGTATTTATTCATCTACTGAATTTATTCGTCTACTGTTTTTTATTTAGTTATCTACTCATTTTAATTTATTTGTGTACTGATTTTGAAATTATATAATCATCTACTGATGTAACTTTATTGATCAACTGATTTGTATTTATTTATCTACTTAGTTGTATTTACTCATCTACTTATTTGTATTTATTTAGCTACTATTTTTACTTAGTTATCTACTGATTTGTGTTTATATATGTACTGATTTGATATTATTTAACCATATACTGATTTAACTTTATTTTTCATAAATTTTACATGTATCCATTAAATTAATCTATCTATCTCTCTCTCTCTCTCTCTCTCTCTATATATATATATATATATATATATATATATATATATATATATATATATATATATATAAACGCCTGGGCGTCCCCAGGCAGGCGGTCGCCTAGCCGCCTATACAACCATGACTGCCGGAGAAGAGAACCACAACGGATGAAGGAGGAGGGAGAAGAGGACTGATGGAGACTCGCCGGAGAAAAGCCTTCGTCGGAGAAAGGAAGAAGGAAGAAGAGAGTTGCCGCCTGTTGCACGGAGCACCGTCCGCAAGGCAGCGGAAGACGCACGACGCATGGGTCGGGAGCGCAGGGGTTGCGTTCGGGAACATAGTGCTGCGACGTTTCGTTGCGTCGGGCCTATCGGGGTCTTTTAACAAATTTTAATTAAAAAAAAACTTAACTGCCGAGGGCCGGCCAGACTTGGCGGCCGACTTGCTCGGTTTCCTGCCGACCAGGCGGTCCAGTCGGTCGAGTTGCCGACCAGTCGGTCGAGGCGGCCGACTTTTTCCTTCAAAAAACTGATCGATGAGCTAGGCGTGGATATGAAAAACGACCGACCGACTAGTCGGCGACTAGGCGTCGACTAGTCGGCTGACTCAACAAGTATGTCGTACCACTGCTTATTAGGTTTTTTATTTTAGTTTGCGATGTTTTATTTTATTACCATATATTTCTTAATTTGGGCGCTTATAAAGCCTTGGAGTTTGGTCCAACAAGAGCTACTGCCTAACTTGCAATGGTTTGCATGCCTATATACAATATGTACTATGTTCATGTTTAGACACTTGATGATTATATATAAAGGCAAATTTTATATTTCATTATTGCTATTCTAGTCATTAGGTTCCACATTACCATCACTATGAGTTCTCACCATCACCACCACCAGCCATCAATGTCGTGGCTGCCAAATGGTATGTAGTCTGTGAGGGCAATTGCCAACAACGATGGTGGCGAATGATGACGACGGATAGTCACAATAGGTGGTGTTGACAGTTGGGTGGCAATATTGTTCATCAGTGGTGCCGGTTCACTATCTCTGGCGGTTGGTGGTGGCAACAAGCAATACTAGTGGCAATGACAATGTAGAATGGTGGCTTCTAGCTAGTAATGACGATGTCTGAAGGAGGAGAAGCAATAAGAAAGAGGGCATTATGATTTTGTTTGAGCCGAAACTTAATGCATGGAACAAATTTGTCAATGGCTAATAAGTCTAGGAATTTGTCTGTAATTTTTGAATTGTTAGGATGAATTTGTTGTGTTGAATAGTATGGTTACCTTATGGCAATAGTCCACTTTGTCGACAACACACGTAATAGAAGATACAGTTTGGATACTTATCTTAAATATCGTGTAAATTTTATACTCTTGTATGCAATGATGCACAATAGAGATGCAACATCGAGACTTTTCCCTTGACCCCCTATGATTTTAAATTTTGTTAGAGAGTAGTAGTATATCGATTGGAGTCTGTTTGGTTTGGACTCCTAGTGCATTAGGGTTTTCTTGTGTCTTGTACTTGCCTCTTCTATCTATAGGAGAGGGGTTTGTCCACCTATCAATAACAAAAGCACACACAAGGGAATTCACATTATCTTGTTCCTGTGCCTCTAACTCTAAGAGAGAAAAGGAGAGAGAGCCCCCTTTATGGGCAGCTGTTGCCCCTTGGAGGTGCTTGGCCGCCCACATAGATGAACACCCCATGCTTCCTTTAGAAGAGTCTCCATGGAGCCATCTCCATCTCAAAATCAATCCTTTGTTGCTGCTGCTAGACCTATTAGGCTGTCCAAATTTTTGTGCTTGCCGTCTTGGAGGAGCCACAACCGCATGTGACACTACTACATTGTTGCCGTCAACGTTGCTGCCATCTATGCCATCGCCATCTATGTCGCTACTATCTACCATGCTGCCACCATACATGCTGCCTTTGTCTAGATCTCATGCCAAATCATGTACCTTTATGCTGCTATATGGGATAACCTTTTCCTACCTTGTCATGTTGAAGATCTAGAAGGATTTTCCATCATTCTACTGCCATTTCAGGGTCTATTCTGCTCTTGCACCGCATCACATGGCGTGTATTTATTTGACACGACGTGTGAACAATGATTCTTTCATTCGTTGTTTAGATTACGACTACTTACACGACATGTTGACAACAAAGATAGCGTGTGTGACTGAAACACACGTCACCACCTCCTCAACAACTAACATGGCCTTGTGCCAAAAGCACACATGTCAGCCAATACAGTGTGTAGTTCTTTTACACAACGTGTAGCCACCTTGCTTTTGGTATCCTGCCCTGACAATTTCACAACGTGTCTCCTGCTGGCGTCGACTACTGTGATCAGGCTGAAGTGTTTCCCTCCATATATTGCTGCGTCACATATATCTTCACCAATTGTTGCTTCACACGGTATGTGGCTTTTTCAACATGCCATGTCTAATGTTATTGCCACTATATCAAGGTGTGCACGTTTATCTTCTACTACACTACTATTACATGGTGGAGTGGTGTGTCCCTATTTTAACCATACCAACTACACTTCAACAATTTTTAATTTTTAGCTGTTCCTATTGCCCTCCTCTCAAGCCTACATACATGTAGCTTTATTCCCTCAATACTTGTCTTGCCCTATATGTAGTGAATTGATAAACGGCATGAGCAGCCGATTAATCGGCCCCAACACCCGGGCTGTTTAAAGTTGGCCCAAGTCGCTGGTTAGAGGTTTTGCAATTAATCGCCCGTTTTTTTCCCACTTTTTGCCCCTTTTTCCCTGCTTTTTGGCTGCCTTTTGCCCTTTTCTTTTTAAGTACTGCTATACACCTATAACATTAAGTAAACTATATGGTCCAAGTATTTATCAACTGTAATATATTAAACTTATATACATTAAATATTCTATGATAAACCACAGTTCTAATATAGAATGCATACATTGTATGTAAGTCGGGATAATAGGGTACTTATGTAAAGTGTAATGTATACAAGTAAATTACATGTAACTATTGTTATTATCTAATTTAGAATGCATACTTTAATTAAATGTACTGCTGTAATGTATGGCTAATTGATGATATGCACATATAACAATGAGTTAGTAAGGTATCCATGATAAGTCTATTGTTTACTGTTTAGCTATATAAACATGTGATGCGATTTTTTTCCGTATCATGTATCTAGGGTGTTTTATCTATGTCAAGTCTATTGTTTAGGATATTATGGCTAGAATTATTGTCTTATAGTTGTCTTATAAACTGTTTGGGTGTTTTGTATTGTTGGGTAGAGTGTTTAGATATATATAAAAGTTCCAGAGTATAGTATTTATGTACATATGTATATTTTTGTATAAAATTATACAAGAAACTAAAATCCATTTTTTAAAAATCACCGCTTAATCGCCCGCTTATCGCTTAACCAGTTACAAGTTGCTGTCCGCACGCTTACGTGTATGTTTTAATAACATTGCCTATATATGTTACATGTCTAATGATAAGCACATCTTTAGTCAGATCTGATTTTTGACCTGACACATACCGTTGGGCTCCGCCCCTCACACCCAATCCACCAACAACATATAGCCTTACCTTCCTTAATACTCTGGTCCTTTTGCCCCCTTCCAACCCTACATGCATATAGCCTTACCTCCCTTAACACTTGTGCTACCCCATATATATGTTACATGCCTAATGATAATTAGATCCTTATCAGATCTGATTTTTGACCTCATCCATACCGAATGGTTTTTTCCCCACACCCGATTTATTTATTTTTCTACCCGAAGCCATGTAGTCTGGTCATGTGGTATATAGACTTGTGTTATTGATTGCTCTCCTCGGTATATTTGCCTACATATCCGCTACCTCTACCTTTATTTATATTTGTCCAACCAACCAATCTCTTGATTCCATTTGTGGTTGGCATGAAGAAGGGGGGAATAGAGTAAGAGAAGAGATGAGTAGATGGAAGCGATGAAATGGGGGAGAGGATATGAAGAAAGAAAAAATATGAAGAATGAAGAGAGGAAGAATTTATTTCTTCTGCTCTATATACATCATGGATCTTCTTCTGCTAATATTATATTAGTATCTTTCTATTTGCTCTTAGGAGAGCTTGTGGGCATCTTCTACTTTTATTTACTTCGGTGAACAATTTATGAGACTTAATTTTCTGCTACTATGCATCTTGAAGCTTCTTTCCTGCATGTTGATTTGTACAAGAGATCATTTGTTCCAGCTACATCATTTTTATTGCCCTGCTTGTTCGTGTTTTATTCACGTTGATTACTTTGCTTGTGTTCTAACACTCTCATGCTTGTCCGTGTTTTGTGCACATCGACTACTCTATTTGTTCCATAATCCTTTGACTTGTATGCACTTTGCTATGGACGTTGTTGACTTACTTTGTGGTTCAACACTCTTTGGAGGTTACTATTTGTGGTCCAACACTCTTTGGAGGTTTACTATATGTGGTCCAACACTCTTTGGAGGTTACTATTTGTGGTCTAACACTCTTTGGAGGTTACTATTTGTGGTCCAACACTCTCTGGACTATTGGACGAAACTAGCGAGGGTGGTGCCACTTGCCCTGACTTGCTACTTTGTATTGTCGCTCTAGATGCATTTTGTTTAGCGTCTGCTATGCTGGCTTGGGAGTTATCTGCTTAAGGAGGTGCTGGTTAGAGAGTCACATGCTTCTGAAGTTATGTTCTACTTGCTCCTCTCCAGAAGCTCAAAGATCAACTGGAGATCTACTAATTAGTGATGCTGATATTATCTGCTTAAGGGGGAGTATTTGAGTGTTTGAGTTGATTGTAAGATTGAGGGGGGAGAGATACTTTTGTATGTGCTTGATTTATCTTTCTATTTGTTTTGGTGTATATATTTGCAAGCTGACTTGGGATTCTCCTAAGTGCCAACTTGAGAGGGAGTGTTAGAGAGTAAAGTATTTGAGTGTTTGAGTTGATTGTAAGATTAAGGGGGGAGAGATACTTTTGTATGTGCTTGATTTATCTTTCTATTTGTTTTGGTGTATATATTTGAAAGCTGACTTGGGATTCTCCTAAGTGCCAACTTGAGAGGGAGTGTTAGAGAGTAAAGTATATGGAATGGAGGATGTTTGGCCCATTAGTGTTTGGAATCATAGTACATTAGGGTTTTCTTGTGTCATGTACTTGCCTCCTCTTGTGTATATAGCAATGGGGTTTGCCCATATATCAATAACTGGAAACACACTTAGGGGAGGTTCCTATTATCATGTTTTCTACAAGTTTTCTTTTAATAACTAAAAATATGAATGCCTTTGTGCATAGTGATTTATCAAATAGATAATACTGCCTAGATTTTTTGCTCAAGGAAATCAAGCATGATATGCATGCTTCATAAATCTCTCTATGATCTGAAACAACCTCACAAGGCATAGTTTGATAAATTCCATTGGGCTCTTGCAAGGTTGTAAAATGCGTGAGGCGTAACGAGGCGTTTTTGTCTCAATGAGGCGAGGCGCAAGCCTCAAAATATGCATGAGGCAATTATAGAAAATAAATTTATACATGTATTTACATATATATATATTGATATATTATTTATATGAATGTGTGTATAACAAAAGTAGGTATACACAAGCACAACAATATGAAACAGAAATTAATTCTGAAACTTAATAATGAAAATAGAGATAAAAGACCTACCACAATACCAAAATAAGTATGTAAATAAATACCGAGATATCAATTCTTTATACTACTACAATAAAAGATGTCGATAGAAAAGCTAAAGGAGATAGAATTTCAAATGGTAGGAACGAGGAACCAAAATTAGTTAACAATGATATGAAATTCACCGATATAGTGAATAAGAAGGTAGCAAACAAAGAGAAATTTAACAAGGAAGATTGAAAGGTGTCACCAAAAGATGATGGTTAAATGTTTATTAACAAAAAATAATAATTCATTACAAGAACTCTGATTTTTTTTGAAGAAAGTGTTTGTAATAATCTTAAAAGTAGACTAATTTGGTGGTTAACATAAGACGTTATCATCCAGAATGGAGGCGTGCACCTCAGTTAAGCCTCAGAGCCTCAGTGCTTTGAGGTGGGCCTCAGACATTTTGAGGCGTAAGCCTCAGTCCAGTATGCCGAGGTGTAAGCCTCGAGGCGCATTTGGGATAGCCTCGCCAAGAGGCGTAAGCCTCGAGAGCCTCAAGGCGGGTTTTTTTTATTACCATGGGCTCTTGCTAAGCTTGTTCTCCGCAAACACAACATGAATTACCCTTCTGGGTGTGTTATCTTGTTGAATATTTTGATGGTATTGTTGTTAGTCTCGGTGGTTATCATGGCATCATACAACTCAAGGGTTTTGTTCAAGGTCAATTTAAAACTAAAGACTTGCAATTTGAGGTTTTTTTGGGCATTAAAGTTGCTCAGTCGAAGGATGGAATTGTCATCTCAAAGCGGAAGTATGTTCATGTTTTTCTTGAAGGGACATAAATGTTAAGAGCAAAACTATCTGATACTTCTATGAATCCTAAAATTAAACTGTGAGTAGCGTGATCTTCCTGAGGATACATGGAGGTACAAGAGATTTGTTGGGAAGCGGAACTACCTGATAGTGATTAGGCCTGTTTATGCCTTTATCACTACTCTTGTCAATCAATTTATGAAGAACCATTGCTTAGGTTACCGTAAGGTTGTCATGCATAGTTTGAGGTATCTGAATATGGCTCCTGTGAAGAGTCTACTATATAAGAATCACAACATCCCAGGGTACTCTGATGCATATTGGACAGTTTCTAGCAGCGACAGGAAAACGCAATGTCTCCAAACAGCAAGGAATAAGTTCGAAAAGATGGAAAACCAGAGATAAACCTGGTCAAGTAGTAGCAATACCTACAAAGAAGGGAGTTAGCCACACCTTCTCATGGTTGCACTTGCTGTTAAAATATATCTAACAACCATGTAGGAAAACCTCAAGTTGCACCTCCCTTAAAAGGCCATTGGAGGTTTTTCTCATCGGAAACGAACAAGAAGGAAAAAAGAAACTATGTTCTACATCTGCAAATGAGCGGCAGATATCACAACATGATAGAGGAATAGGGGCCCATCGGATATCCTCCAGGGTCCTTCATTTAGTAGCCTCTAGGTCTCATAGTCTTCCTACTACATAGGAGGAAAGAAAAAAGAGGACCTAGTTATGTATTCAACTTCCAAAAAGAAGAAAAAAAGGGACATGGCTGGCAACTGCAAGTATTCAATACGTATCTAGAGTGGCCAAGAAGTTATAGTCTCCAATATTTGGTCTGTATGAATGCTTGGAGGTGTTCGTGCTTCATAGATGAAGAGTCACGCTAGCTATATTAGAGGCACTTTTGCCCGTTATAGTATCTCAAGGCCATATCAACCATAAAAATAAAAATGTATCGAGGTAAAATAATGGAAATTTATATAAGAAAATTTACACGAAACTTGTTGACGCATATTACATTCACGAATGTAATTATCTAGTGCCAAGATACTTATATTCAATAAGGCTTAGTATAATAATAAATGTGACTTCTACTATGTGCTAACTTCAAATAAGCATTAATTTGCAAACCATTCATCGAATGGCTTTAGAATTGTATAACATGGTTGCAGACAATCCTAATTTAATTCCTTCTCTGACAAAGTTTTCTTTTTAGTACTCATTTCATTGGTGCATTGTTAATACAAACAGAATGTGCCATATACTGAAATTTGTTTGAATTTCCTTCGAGAAGCCCATTTCTGTCTTATAATTGTGGCAGTGACACCTCTATAACCCAGTTTTGATTTTTTTTTCTACCGCCTGATTGCCTTGACACCATGACAACTGACAAGTATGTCATGGGCTAAAAAGCTTTTGATTCATGACTTATGTTTTCTATGCAAAACTTATTGTCCTCTGGTTACCTGGCTGTCTGAAATGTCCTTACTTATATCTGTGAATATTTTAGCTGAACATGCAAGAGGGATTGGAGGGAAATCCAGTGGCTGGAACTATGAAGAAGTTCTTCCGAGTGCTTGCTTTTCTCACTGTTCCTTTTACAGCATTATTTCCCAAGGTACTCAGGCCGACGCCTTTCAGATATTAGTTAATATATAAAAACTTGTTTGTACACATCTCTGTGTCATATAGCTGGGAATTTTCCTTTGCCTTTTGCTTTTCATTTACTTAAACTGCCACTTTATATTGGACTACTTACTGGAACTCAGCAACAACATAAACTTTTCACTTTTGATTTACTTATTGCATATTGTGCTAATGCAAAGAAATCAAGAGGGTTGAACGGCGATACCTCTGCATAGTTTTTCATTCAATCCTGTTGTTTATGTCTTAGCTGTTAGTGAGATGACATTTTTTTCTTCTTAGTTCACTATCGTCCGCTAATGTATTTATGCTTGTAGCATCATATATAGCAATATCGATTCTTCTGTGGTCCACCCATATCTAAATGTCCAGCGTCCAATTCATATTACAACCATGCAACTATCTCATTAAATGTATCCCGAATATGGAAAAGTAGTTTTCAGTTGTATGGCATTTTTTGTGGCAGACTAAGATCATATACTTGTTACTTTCTAAGCATCACACATGGCTAGACTGCAGCAGATGTAAATATATATGGCTGGATAGGGATTGTTGCTTTTATTTTCAAGTAGATGGTTTCTACTGTAGTAATATTTGCTTCACCAGTTAGGGCCTGTTTGTAGGGTGTAATTTAAGAGGATGATGTTCATTTGTTGCGTTTTAAAAAATAAAATTATTTGGTAGGGCGTGTTAGAGTGCAGTTTTGTGAATTGTAATTGCACTTTTGAGCTGAAACTCCGGGAAAAGGTACCACGCCCAGGAAGGGCACAACGCGGTCGGATACAGTTGAGGAGCCGAGTGTTGCTAGCTGGTCGTACTATCAATAGTAGATAGACGCTACAATATACAATTGGAAAGCAATTTTAACTTTTTGTTCACTACCGTCATGCCTGTTGTGTGATTCAAAGTAAAAAAATGTCCGCTGCTCTCTCTTCGCAATGGACCCCACAACTTGCGATACGTAAACACTCATGCTCACCAAACAAAAGAACGTGAATCCGACGAGTTTGCCCTGCACTCAACAAAACAAATTTCAATAGTTACAAACCAATGCTTATGAACTTAATGATTTTGAAATCGCGTTTTGCATGGTTACTGCACCCAACCAAACAATGCCTTAGCTCAGCACCACTTGAAATTTCACTGAATGTTTTTCACATGCATACATATTATAGAATGATCGTTATCATCTAACCCTAGATTTCCAAACTGATTGGTCATCTACATGCTAGGTTTTGGAAAGCGCAAAGCTTGCGGATTGCCCTCTTGAAGCGAAGCGGGTTTCGAAGCGGACTAAAGCGGACACTTTTTTGAAAAAGTAGTTCACATTATATTTTTTTTTTAGAAAAAGCTATTCTATACCAATAACATATTGACCATGTACACCACTTTATACTTAAGCTATTCTATACGTTCAGTTCCAACAGGGTCCAAGTATATAAGTAGCTGATATTCATTTAACAACACAAGGCCATGCAAATCATCTCACTGGACCATCAGAAGGTTAATTGAGAGCAATGATATTAAGAGAAGAACACACATTGATAAACACATAGTGTATGCACTGTAAGCCTAATCCTATTCTAAATCAATCAATTAATAATGTATCATTTCATAAAAAAAAACCACAACCCAAAGATTACAGTAAGCAAGAATATTTAATTAAGATTAATATGCTGATCCCGGTAGGAGTCCCAAAAATTTGGTTGGGCAATCAAGTGCATGCACTTCATCGAAGGAAAGTGCCATGTTGATCTTATTAGCTTTTAGACATCACATTAACTGTTGAAGTACTAAGATTGATAAATTGGAATCAAGTAGATTCTAAAACTTATTAAATAATATTTTTTTTTGATGACGTGGGAACCACCCCCGAGGAAGCGCCACAATTGTGACCCCCTTAATAGTGTGAACCCCCGGATTTCCCCAATTACCGCATATTGGGGTCAACAAGGTAAACTCACTCAGAGGCCGAGGTGCGTGATGGGACCAAGGATTGCTGAAGCTGCACAACCGGGGATTCGAACCCGAGTCCCTACTTTGGGGAGCCCGGGCCTTCTCCATCGAGCTACAACCCTCTCGACATAATAATTTACTTGCATTAATTAAGAATAGACTGTATGTTCATGTTAATTTCGACTAACATAAATCTCTATAAATCATGATGCACCGACGGATTTTTGTGTGAGTACCATATACAAAGACCTCTACACATGTAGGTACTAGAACCAACACATTTGCCAAACTGAAATGATCATATGATGTCCACACCACTTGCACCCTACAACCATGACCTTAAAAGGGAAGTAGAAGGATTGTGGAAGATAATGCATGCTTATCAAGTGCATCCGTACATATCTTGCTTTGCCAATTCAACAAACATCAATACCTGAATACTGTTTAACAATAAACATGAAGAACAAAGAACTGAGCTTGGGAAAGCAGAGGATTACGACTGTAACAGAAAATGAAAAAAGGGAAAAGGAGGGAAGACGGAAGAGAAAAAATCATACGAAGAAAACAGGGTAGAATGCTTGTTATCTCCGTCGTTGGTTCTCTTAGCGACTTAGCGTTGCTGACCTGAGCGCTCTCTAGGAAGATGGGAAGAAGTCGCTCTCCTTCCACCTCCGCTCTCCTTGCCGCCTTAAGGGGACGTCGAGGGTTCTCTGTTGTCGTCGTCCCACACTGTGACCTCCTTGCTATGGAGATAATAATCCTACGGGAGAGTCCCTTTTATGCACTCGCATTATGGCACCATGGCACAACATCGGGGGAGTTGAGGACTCCTATGTCGGCTGGTTTGCGATTAGTAAAGGGTTGCAGGGACGGCTTTTCTCCTTTCCAACTAGGAAAAGGAACGGGGTAGTCGATGGATTTTGGAAGGAGTCCCAGAAGCATCCCCTACAACTGCTAAAGTGAGGACATGGAAAGCGGCCCAAGGTCTGCTAAAGCGGCCAAAAAGGCCCACTTCGTATCGAAACATGAAATTTCCACTTAGGCTTATTTTGGAGCGAATGAATGGGTTGGGCCCATAAGCGGCTGCTTACCATCCGTTTTTTAATTCAATGGCTACATGTATCCCTTTTCATTTTAGGATATGAAAAAAATGGAAAGAAGAGTCTCATGTAAAGGGCACGTTTGTTTAGCTGTATTCATTGGGATTGGATTGTATCCGGTGCTCCAACAATGAAAATAATAGGTTTGGTTAGCTGGAGGGGAGAATTAATAAAAATCCTGCATTTTTTTGGAGTACGTATGTGTAGGATGCAGACTTCCATTTCAAAACGGCTGGACGCCAAGATACAACGTGCGAGCCAACGTGAATGAGTGAATGGGCTGTGCTTTTGCGACAATCTGCACAACACACAATGTTGGACTGGAGCAGGCATGGGAAATTCTGTAGGATAAATACAAGTAAACCAAACGTAAACTCTAGTTTGCATGGTTCTTCAGAAACCAAGGATTTTTCAAACCTGGGATTAAGTGAATCCTGTATTTATCGAAATCCACCTATATCCCACAAATCAAACATGCCCGAAGTGGGATGAACAATTATTGTACAATTCTTGCTCACAACATTATACATACCTATTTATAGGGCAATAAATCACAATAATTAGAAATAAATACATGCAATATAAATAACTAGTTTCAGTTCTAACATTCATCCGCAAGCTAGATCATACACACATGCACACGCGCACGCACACACGCACGTAAACATATACACAATAAATATTTATGTACGTATGTGTTAGCATAAGTGGTTTATTGGTTAATTGAGATTAGACCCGATGTATTTACAGTTTCAGTCATTATAGAAATATACTTAAGTGATGATCCATTTGCCCACTTCAGTGCAACCATGTATCCTTGGACTCCTATGTATACAAGACCCAAATCCTCGTTACAAACTACTGAACTATTGTTATTCCATCTACATGGTATAAGAAGCAGTACCCTAATCCTAATCCTCCCTATCCCTTCTCCCCTCCCTCCCTTCTCGGCAACGACTGCCACCACCACTATTGACCACCCTAGCAAGAGCGACTTCAAGCCTCTGCCAGCAGCCGGCTGACAGCGATAGCCAGCCGATCGCTAGCCACTCACACGCGGGCTGCGACAGCCAACCAGCTGGCTGCCATAGCGACATCAGATCCCATGAAGTCAACCTGCTGATCGTCGTTACTCCATGTAGCCACCCTCTCTTCTCCTTAGGTTCATCTACAACACCAACAACAAAGGCATATAAAAAAGAGGGCAAAAGACCCAATGTTGGTACATAAAACACCAAAAGAAGAGAAGGGGCACTATACTTGTAACGACCCCGCTTCCCGGTAACCCCCAATTAAGGGAGACTAAGAGGTCAGAGGCGTTATCCCAAAACAGGATCAGTGGTTTTGCAAATAATCAACAATAATTAATAAATTCTTCAACAACTAAGCTTTAAAATGGAATAAATTTTTTCTTTTCTCATACCTTGCAAAATATAGGAGTTGAGAGCCTTTACCCCATATAACATCTATCTATCTAAAATCGTCCAATCTTTATTAAGTTTTATTCCATCATTGTCACTTTAAAGGAATATCCGTTTTCTTGATAAACCTAAAACGCCGACAAACAAAACGGATATTCCTTTAAAGTGACAATGGTGGAATAAAACTTAATAAAGATTGGAGGATTTTAGATAGATAGATATTATATGGGGTAAAGGCCCTCAGGTCCTATATTTGGCAAGGTATGAGAAAAGAAAAAATTTATTCCATTTTAAAGCTTAGTTGTTGAAGAATTTATTAATTATTATTGATTATTTGCAAAACCACTGATCCTGTTTTGGGATAACGCCTCTGACCTCTTGGTCTCCCTTAATTGGGGGTTATCGGGAAGCGAGGTTGTTACATTTGGTATCAGAGCCAATTCCCTTCGAGTAGGTGGGGCCCACATGGGCATAACATGCCAGTCTTGAGCCGTGCAACCCAGGCATGTAGGAAAGGGCTGTCCATGGTTGACGTTGCCACTCTTGCACTGGTATTCTGTGATCGGGAGCTGGGTGTCCATGGGCTATTGTGGGTCTGCACTGAAATGGGGAAGAGATTATGAGGCCTTATAGTTGAGCCTTGACGAGGACGTCAAGAGCCTAAGTGGGGGAGATTGTAACATCTCAGGATTTGAGGCCTCGGATAACATGATCTTAAAAGGAATGATTGGACTACCCATATCACCAAGGTGCACCTCCTTTTCCGGGAACCCATTACTAAAGAACTCCATAGTTAAGCGTGCTCAGCTTGGAGTAGTACTGGGATGGGTGACCTGTCGGGAAGTTGATCCTGGCATGCGCGTGAGTGAGGACAAAGCGTGCAGTTAAGGCTAGTGGTGGTCTGTGGGGACAGTCGTCATTTTCCTGAAACTCTACTAGAGCCTTGGGCAGTGGGCCCGGGCGTTACAAATGGTATCAGAGCACCACTGCTCAAGGCTCTAGTAGAGTTTCAGGAATGACGACTGTCCCCACAGACCACCACTAGCCTTAACTGCACGCTTTGTCCTCACTCACGCGCATGCCAGGATCAACTTTCCGACAGGTCACCCATCCCAGTACTACTCCAAGCTGAGCACGCTTTACTATGGAGTTCTTTAGTACTGGGTTCCCGGAAAAGGAGGTGCACCTTGGTTATATGGGTAGTTCAATCATTCCTTTTAAGATCATGTTATCCAAGGCCTCAAATCCTGTGATGTTACAATCTCCCCCACTTAGACTCTTGACGTCCTCGTCAAGGCTCAATTATAAGACCTCATAATCTCTTCCCCATTTCAGTGCAGACCCACAATGGCCCATGTACACCCAACTCCCGATCACAGAATACCAGTGCAAGGGTGGCTACGTCAACCATGGACAACCCTTTCTTACATGCCTGGACTGCACGGCTCAAGACTGGCATGCCATGCCCATGTGGACCCCACCTACCAGAGAGGAATTGGCTCTGATACCATTTGTAACGCCCGAGCCCACTGCCCAAGGCTCTAGTAGAGTTTCAGGAATGACGACTGTCCCCACAGACCACCACTAGCCTTAACTACACACTTTGTCCTCACTCACGCGCATGCCAGGATCAACTTCCCGACATGTCACCCATCCCAGTACTACTCCAAGCTGAGCACGCTTAACTATGGAGTTCTTTAGTAATGGGTTCCCGGAAAATGAGGTGCACCTTGGTGATATGGGTAGTCCAATCATTCCTTTTAAGATCATGTTATCCGAGGCCTCAAATCTTGGGATGTTACAATACTAGTTCTTTCTTCCTCTTCATGTGGAGGCTCCCTTAACCACGTGGCTGAGTGTTTTTGTTTGAATTACAGATTTCTTAATATTGCATCACAACGTCTATACTCCTGTGATTTTCTTTTCATACCATGCCTATATATTATTAGTGTATCTTTTTTCCTATCATGCCTTTATACCGTCGATTCTTCTTTCTTTCCGACCATGCTTGTATACCGGTAGTGCCTTCTTTCTGTGCCGTGCCTTCATTCTGGTGCCTTTACTTTTGTTTCCATGGTTGAAAATAAGTCTGTGCCTGCTGTCATCTACAATGACACTCCCCATGTGACTACTGTAAAGCTTAATGGTGATAATTTCTTACTATGGATGAATGTTGTTCAATTTTTTTTGTAATTAGGTAGTAAATTAAAGTTCATAAAAGAATATGCACCTAAAGACCCTGATGATGTATGGGTCATTGGAAACAACCAAGTTCTCTCCTGGATTTGGGTATGTATGGAGCCCAATGTGGCAATTAAATACATGTGGCACAAGAATGCAAAACTCACGTGGGAAGAAACGAAACAATGCTACATGTAGGAAGACAATGGCCTATGCTTGCACAATGTCATGGATAACATGTTTTCTAAACAACAAGACGATCTTTTGTTATCGAAGTATTTGATTCCTTGAAAGCTCTACAAATGAGTTGATTTTTTTTCTCGCTACCACCTTTGCTGAAGTTACTAAGGAGAGAGACACTCTCATTACTGGGTGCTTCCTGAACGATCTTAATCCCCGATAATGCTACAGTGCATCAACTTCTTCTCGTTGGAAACACTCTTTCATCCATTTGTCCCAGTCCGAGAGGGTCTTTGATGTTGGATAGGCTCCGCCTTCACGCTCTTACAAGCGCAGGCGGTGTCATGTCATTAGTTAGGTTTTTTTCTAGGTTGCGTTATTTTATTATGGCTTTTCTTTATTTTGGGCTTTTGTAAAGTCACGTGGTTTAGTCCTACATTGGCTACTGCCCTTTTAGTCTTTCTTTTTAGAAGCCTATATAAAGGCTCTATTGCGTCTTTGTTTAAACACAGTTGATGAATGAGAATTATTTCCTTTAATCTTTGAGCAGATTTTCTTGTTTAGTCCCAAAGATATAAATTAAGTAATATCCGAGCCTAACCCTTAGGGTTGTGCTCCTGCCCGCCGCCCTCTAAACTTAGTCGCCACCCTCTCCAACAAAATCCTACCGCCGCCCTTCCCTACCAGACCTAGCCGCCATCCGCTGCAATCTGCTTCCAATCGCCGCTTATAGCAACTGCAACCTTTGCTGCCGCAACCATCCGCTGCATACCTTTCGTCACTTCCGCCGCCTGCAACAAATTCTCCTGCCACTGCTGTCGACATCCATAACAACTATCGCCGCCAGATTGACGCCTACAACCAGCAACCTCCTCCGCCGCTAGTAAGCGACCCCCCGATTTTTTTCCTGGGGCTCTCACCCCCAAACTCCCTACAACCCCAGTCAACTGATCGCGGAGTTGGATCCGCGAAGAGTCAGGGGGCAAATATCTTCTTTCCTCCCGAGGTAATTCTCTCCATCTATATCAAAGTCAAGGAAGCAACGATTGTCATCACTTTGGGTAAGATCTTTTCGTTGTTTATTGTGCTTTTGCTTATCTTCTGCAAATTTTATACGTTCGCAAAAGGGTCAATAGGGTTTTGGTTCCTCTATCGCCATATTGCCAAGTCCCACTTTTGTGAAAGGTTTTTCCCTTGTTTTGTGCGTCACTTTACTATCATATTATCTGTCCGTAGTGTTTTCTTGAAACTTTGTGTTCATTACAGTACTAAGTTTTCTCATAGACACAATATTTTTGGTTGCTTATCTCGTTGTGCAAATCATAGTGTCGGGCCATAGATCTAATAACCCTATATTAGAACCCGCTTCAGATGCAACCTCTGAGTCTTCACAACCTGCGTTTACCTAAATACCCTTGGCCAAACAATCAATACCATCATGATGGGGGTTTCACACTGTTTGAGAGTATATATTAGCCTATTTAGTTAATGAGGTTAATTAGTTAGTGGGCCTTTAGTATCTCGGCCCGTTAGATTACTTGAGTCCCAAGTCTCAGGGTTTCTCCCTTGCTCCTATACATAGGACAAGGCTATACCTCTTTTATTCATCGAATCAGTTCAATACAATATTCTTTTACATGGTATCAGAGCACGTTCGCTTCTAGGGAACCCTAACCTAGCCGCCACCCCTCCTCCCTCTCCTCTCCGGCGCACACGCAACCCTAGCCGCTGCCTCTCTCTCCGAGAGAGAGCAACAGAGGGGGCGCCTCCGCCCGCGGGCGATTGCCACCATCTCCATGGCTTAGGTCGCCCGCCCGCCCGCCGGGCATATCCCAGCCTCCATGGCTCATCCTCCTCTTTCTTAAAAGATCCAATCTTCTTTATGTTTGTCGACAATCTCCTTCCCGACGCTATTATTTAGCCATCATGCTCCCCTCTCCGCCACACCAGTCCTTTGCTACCGCCGCACCCTTATTCCACACAAACACAATCAAAGCTCCGACCGACAACTATGAGCGCCATCACCGGTCAGCAACAACCATTGCCAGCCACCTGCAACATACTGCCGTCAGCAACAACGACATCCGCCGCCAGCCAACATCAATAGTTAGCGAACAGAAACAACACGATCTGTGCATGTTGTAGCAAACAACAACCATCGTTGCTGATCACCAGCAACAACCGCCGCTGCGTCTGTCCAACTCCTCCGCCGGCCAGCAGCCACTGCTACCGGTATCCAACGCAAAGCAGCCGCCACAGCCGACGAATAGCACACTCGCTACTGCCGCTGTCCCCATAGTCACAAATTCGGCATTCGGCAATCATTCGGCGAGGCTGAAAAATTCGGCATTCGGGAATTATGCGGGAAATTAGGATAAAAGTCGGTAATAATGCTGTAAAAGTTCGGTCAACTATTTGGAAAAAAATCGGAATATATATATATATATAATGTGTATATATATAATGTATATAATGTATATCACAAGATATACATATTGATCCAATGACAACGTCCTAATAACCAAAGTTAAATAACACGTTCTTAATCTCAAAAAGGAATTATAAGATATTACATGAAGACAACTATGATGATATGCTCCCTGAATATGATAAAAGTAATTGGCCACATAAATAACTGAGGAACTAGATGTCACCAAAATATTTAGATGTAAGGTTATTCTTCTTCATCTAAATCTAAATCAAGGTCATCTGAATCATCATTTGTCTCCAAATGAGCACCCGAACCGGCTTCAATATCATCTTATCACCTGAACCGGCTTCAATATCATCTTCATCTAGTCCTTCATCTTCAACATCTCCATGTGCATCCTCAATGTTACCCACAAATACATCAATTTTGTCAAGATCAATGGACTTCGTATCTGCAACTTCCTTTGCCTTGGAAGTTTTCATAAAATGAATGTTCGTCCTTACAAATACCAAAATTTCCAACCTTTTGGGATCAAGCCTGTTCCTCTTTTTTGTATGTGCTGCATCAGAGGCACTCCAATTCCTTTCACATGCGGATACACTACAAGGTTGGCTTAATATACGAATAGCCATCTTCTGCAAAATCTTAAGCTCGCCTCCATATATGTCCCACCACATCCCTGTGAATTCAAAATATCATACATTAATTAGTAGAAACATATAGTGTTAAATTTGAACCAAGAATTGAGACTTACTAGGATGTGTATCTTGCAAAGCTGCGATGGCTAGTGAATCAAATATCTCAGGATCCAGAGCATGATAGTCACGTAGTTCTTGGGTTACTAGAACAATATCATCTGCCTCAGTGAGTCAGTGGCCAATCTATTAACCACCTTTGAAACCATAATGCAATTTTGGGTTGAGATAACCAACAACAGCATGAACATTATTATGCAAGTTCTTTGCCCACCTTTCATCAATAATCTTCCAGAAAGGAGAATATTGAACATGATCTCCATCAAACATATCTTTTATTGCTTCTTTCACTCTCTCCATGGCCTTGTAGATATACCCATTGGTAGATCCATCACCATCTACCATCCTAAGAACCTTCATAAGAGGCTCCATTACTTGAATCAAACCAATAACATAATTCCAAAAGTCATTGTCTTGAATGATTTCCTGTACATCAATACCATCCTCCAATTTTGATTGCAGTAAAGCCCTCCAATCAGAAGATGCCACCATAAAGCGCAAGCCCTGCTCCACATTCAACAAAGATTGTACACGTAGAAAATGAGTGGTGAAATCGTGTGGTGCCAGGTTTCTTCAACTCTCTTCCCTCAGTATGCTTCCTAATCAAATCAAGAACGTGTTGATACTTATACATGAACTTCACAATTCTCCTAGCATTCTCCATGATAGGGTTGAAAGTATCCAACTTATCAAAGTCTTGGAACATCAAATTAATACAATGTGCTGCACAACTAACTTTGAATATTGTTGGGTACTTCATTTCCAACAATGTTGCTGCACCAAGAAAGTTAAGAGCATTGTCACAAGCAAACTGGACAACATTAGAGGGGGCTATTTCTTCAATTGTAGAGGAGACAAAATCACATATATATTGTGCATCCTTTTTGCGCCCTTCAGTGCAAATTGATTTCAAGAACATGACACCCTTTGGAGAAGCTGCCATGAGATTTATATGCGAACGACTTCTAGCATCCTTCCATCCATCAGACATCAAAGTGCAACCAGAAAATGACCAACTTTCCTTGATGGACTTGATATAGTCATCAACATCACCTCTCAGTTCCTTCAATAACCTAGTCCTTGCTGTTTCACTATTAGGTGGCACATACCCAGCGCCGCACCTAGCTATAGCTGCACATGCCTCCTTAAATTCAGGAGTCCTCAATAATTTGAAAGCGAGATTATTGGCAACAACACACTTCATTATAGCTTTATCAGCCAATTTCCTCTCCTCCTTCGTCAGATCATGCAACGTTTGTTGCTTTTGGATATCACCCTGTAATATGTCCACATCAATGTAACTCGTATTGCTTTGTGTGGCAAGACAAGCGGTTGATGTGTTTGAGCTAGAAGAAGAGCCTGTTGTCCAAAACTGAGAGAGCTTTTGCTTCTTGGCCTTATTTTGGATCTCATCAATAGATTTTAAAGCGGAATCTCGCACATGATCAGGAACTGAAGCATAGGGATTGATATCTTTCCCAGTTATTTTCCCAAGATGATATCTAATGCGTGTGATTCCAGCATGAAATTCTAATTGGCAGTATTTACATTTCACTTTAGACCCTACTTGTTCAGTATGTTCCCATAATCGATCCTTTCCACGCGACATTGTTCAAGCTCAAATATCACAGTCCAACTTCACACTGTTAAAATAGAATTAACAAAAGCAAGCCAAACAGTTACATATTGATATTTTGTGAGCAATACAACACGTAAATTTTGGGAGCAATACAACACGTATATATTTGTGCAATACTGCACATTAGATTAGTGTTTTACACAGATTTGTGCTACAGACCGCACACCCAAATCAATTGGACAAAAAAATCACAAGGTTAAGCTACTACATAAGACATTGACAGAAGCTCATGAATAAACATTCAGCACAATAGTAAACTAATTTGATAGTAATAAAAAACAAATGAAGAAAAAGAAGACTAAACAGTAAACCAAGGGACGAGATTTCGTCGGTATCGGCGGTATACCGCTCGAAATACCGATACCGACGGGTACCAGTACAGATACGTGCAATTCTGCCGTTAGGATCGCATTTTTCGGCATACCGGTGGGTATACCGCCAATACCGCCAAATTTCGAGGGTACCGGTGCAAAATGCACCACTAACACCTCGGTACAGGGCGGCATTCCGCCCCGACATATTGATATTTGCGAGCCGTCTTCTTCTGCTGCTGTTTGAAGAGGAAAAACTTGGAGAATTTGGGCGATTTTCAAGATTGGAGCTCAAATCAGCCCCAATTAAGGTATGTTTACTTAATTTCTTGCATTTCCCATCATTTCCAACCTCTCCCCTCTCACTTCTCTTCTTATAATTCTATTCTCACCTAAAAAATTCACCAAATACCCCTAAAATCCTAGATCTACTCCAAAATACTTATGATTGATGCTATTTATCACTAGATCTATGATTATATTATATAGATCTACTGATTTATCACTAATTACCTCACTAATAATTAACATTAACATGTTATTTCATTAATTAATAGTAATAATACAATTAGTACCATTAATAATAGGTATTTAATTTAGGTTTAGTAGAAGAAGTTCTATCAAAGACTAACATGAACATATATAAACAAAAATATACCCAAAATATCTAAATAATTCGTATTTATTATTTATAAAAATGCTGAAAATAAAAAAAAACGTTTTTTTATTTTTTATTTTAGAATTGTGTGTGTTAATGTTGTATAAGATGAAACTAGCATGTGGAAAGCATATCACTTGTCTTTTTAATTAGTAAATATCATGTTTTATAATTTTAAAAATAATTTCAGACTTTATTTATATTTAAAAAATAATTATCTTCAAAAGAAAAATCTTAAAAAATCTTGTGTTTGATTCTATAATTACAAGCAAGTATCATACATTATAAAATATCGATTTTGATTCTACATTACATAAAAGAAATCGATTTTGTTCACTTAATTGCTTATTTTTATTTGATATTAGTATTGTGAATAGAGAATAGACTTAATACTTAATACGACAATGTACATTTCTTACTTGTACTTTTTTATTAAATGCTAAGTTATTAATATCATTTGCTTTGCTTGTTTGTCTTTGTCTTTTTCAGTGTTGACTTTTGAGTTTTGAGAAGATGTCTTCTTCGTCTTCAAGTGACGCTGAGGGTGCGGCTGGTCATGCATCAAAGGATGTGGATTTTGCATGGAGTCACTGCAAGCCTGTACCTGGGTCTGGGAATAGGGCAAAGATTGTCTGCAACTACTATAAGAAAACACTTGGTGGTGGAGGAATTACTAGATTCAAGCGTCACATTACTGGTGGTGACAAGAATGTGGCAATTTGCCAGAAGTGCCCTCCAAGTGTTAGGGATGACTTCAAGAAACTGATGGGTGCAAAGAGGCAAAAACAACAAAAGTTGAAGCAGGTTGAAAAGGCTTACACAGATACACTCTTTGATGTTATGGCCACAGGTTCTTCTGCTGAATCAGATGATGATATTGCATATCCTCCAGGGTGTGATACTGCTTATACACGTCATATGTATATGCGTGCTCTCAAAGACTCCCGCAAAAGTGAGTGGGATAGGGAGGAGGCAGCTCGGCTTACGAGGAGATATGGACCATCTGGTGCAGGTGGAGGCAGTGGGGCTGCACTGAAAACTACTAGAGGGGGGGTGAATAGAGTTTTATAGACAATTTAACAATTATTGAACTCAAACAACCACAATGAAAATATTGGACAAGGAGACACAAGGTTTAGAGTGGTTCCAACTATAGCAAATACTATAGCCGTCAATCCACTACCCGGTTGCTTACCCAACCGGGATTTGAAAAGAAATTTATTTTATTACCTCTTCAAGGAATTTACATAAAATACAATCTCTTTTCCTAAACCCTTCAAGCAGCCTTCACCTAGAAGTAATTGCCAACCTTGAAGCAGCCTTCCCTTGAAGTAGATGCACCAACTCCCGTTGCACCAGCCTTCTGAAGTAGCTTCCCTTGCGATAGCCTTCTTGAAGTAGCTTGAAGTCCCCTTCTCCACCTGAGAAGTCAACCCTCTCCAATCCGCAGCCTCCAACCCTAGGAGTAGCAAGTAGAGTACAAAAGATAAAAAGGAACAAGAAAGAAAAAGGAAATTACAACTTATCCTTTAAGCCCGAGGCTTGATATGCCTAGATCAAGCGTAAGATCTCCTAGCCAAGTATGTGAACTTGTGATTGCTGTGGGTAGGAGAATCTAGCCTATAGGACACGAGATTGAGCTAAGATGAGTGTAGGCCAATGATCACAGTGCTCAAATTGCTTGCAAAAGATTGCTCAAGTATGCTCAAGTGTATTCTCAAGTGTAACAAGTGAATTCTAGTGTCCTATGGCTTGTCCTATTTATAGGAATGGCCTAAGTATGCTTAAGGACGTTCTAGACAACTTCTAGGGGTTTCTAAGTGCTTAACTAGCCGTTAGGTACAAAGTTGTTGCTTTAACAACGGCTAATTAATTTATTCTGCAGTTGCTGTCAGAGACCATCTCGGTCGACAAATGGTCGACCGAGACACCTACTCGGTCGAACTTTTGTCGACCGACAGGCTCTCTGGAACAAGTGATTTGCAACGTCTTTCTTCAACTACCAACTAACTTGTTTGTTGTGTCTAACGGCTACTTTGGATCTTTCTCGGTCGAGAAGATTGTCGACCGAGAGTGTCTCGGTCGAGGAGTTTGTCGACCGAGAATGATCCTGTTTCAAGGTTTCAATTTAAGCACTAATTATATGTGTGAGTGTGCAAAGGTGATTCTATTCAAATGGGATGACATGTCTAACTATGGTGTTTGGCTAGGGAAAATCTAACGCTTGATTTACATGCAAATCTAAGTACTTGTACATTATATATTTGTACAAGTTTTACAACATTGATTACATTGCATGAAAATATAACTAAGTAAGCTCTTGGATTTTCCCTTGCTACTTTGTCATCCTGCACACTCAAGTAGCTCGTTAGATTAATAAGAATGAAATGTTTGTCATCATCGAAACAAAGGAATTTATCATAATATCCAATTTATCCAACAATCTCCCCCTTTTTGAAGATGACAAACATTTCCTAAATATGAAATAAGGAAATATAACTCATGTGAGTTTCATACCTGAAAATTACCTTTTGTAGCCATTTATGTTTTGCAAGTGAGTGCTGGCCAAGATGTGATGAAAACTCATTTATATTTTTAATTTTTATATTCTTTCTCCCCCTTTGTCATTTCAAAAAGATATCCAAGTTGAATATTTTATTTTTCTTCTCCCCCTTAATATTATGCTCCCCCTTAAATAGATATCCTATTAGAAACATGGATTTTTGTCTAATTTATCCACAATTTGTTTCTCAATCATTTGCAAACGATGTTAAGCCTTGAAATGATATGAGATTCCCTTAAGCGTATGATGAATATATATTGATTTCTCATTTATCAAAGGATGTTAAGCCCTAAATTAAATGAGAATCCTCTAAGCTTAGAGTACATAAAAATGTCTCCATCCAAATGCAAGGGATGTTAAGCCCTGTTTTGGGTAGAGAGTTCCTTCAAGTACAAGATACTATTTTGAATAAATTCATAAATTGCTTTATAATCAAGGAAAATGTCCAGCTACACATGGTGGTTACAATGTTTTTGTAAGCTTCTTCAATCAAATGGTCAAAGTTGTTTTTAAGATCTCCCCCGAAGTCTTATGCTTTGCTCCCCCTTAGATAGATATCTCAAATGAAAGTTTGAGTACTAAGCAAATATATAAAATGTTGTAGATGATCTCCATGATTTAACAAAGATGTATGCAATTTATGTCAGTCTGGAAAACAGAAACCCGGTCGGTCGACAATTGCTCGACCGACAGTGTTCTCGGTCGACTAGTTGCTCGACCGAGGATGTTTCTGGAGAACTGTTTTGTCATTTGTCAATTTAGCCACAATTTTAATAGTTGCCTGTTTTAATTATTACTCCCCTTATTTGTTATGCGCTACAATAACGCACTTATAATCCATATTTTTGAAGATGTCTCATATGCTTAAAAAAATAATCATTTGAATCAAGCAAAGATGGCAAACTTCATTCAATAGCATGGAAAATATTACAATCATATAGAAATGACCAATTTATTACAATCATTGTCATTACAACTAGTACAACTTCAACACTTCACTGGAAAGATTTAAGAATTACATCGATGTCCGGATCTTTCCCAAGGAATGGCTCGGCTCCATAATATTTGACCAGAGTTTGCCAATCCAAAGCACCTGTCGTAGTTAACGCATATGCTTCCAGAAATGTGGGAACTCGGTCAAATCGGAAGTGAGCAGCTATATCTTGCAATTGCATGGAGGAAAATTGAGTATGTGCAAGATCCATTGATGGTGGAGGTGGAGTTTGATAGTAGTTGTATGAAGGGTTAAATGGGTTGAGCATGCCAGGATTTAAGGAATGCGGATATTCATCGGTTTGACTCGGAGAAAGATTTTGCATTCTTTGATTTAAGTATGTCATGGCATGGTGGGTATAGTTGAGTTGGTTACTAAGATGATATTGGGAGCCGACAAGATAAGTGAGAGTATTTTGAATGGGATCAACAGAGAGATTAGTAGGAGGAGGGGGTGGTGGTATATCTTGATGTGATGATTCTCCTTCTACTCTTGCCCTTTTATGACCAAAGTCAATCCCCATCTTCTCTACGGTGTTCTTACTTATCTTTGGTGGTCTACGCTCCCATGTATACCCCATATCTTCAATTTGTAACTTAAGACAATGTTGAGTGATCTGGCATACAAAATCGGCATACGGTGGATTGCCAGAAAACTCAAGCATGTTTTTAAGTATTATGCGAATGAAGTTTATAGGAATTTCTTTTATGATAGCATAAATTAGACACATGCGGAAAATAGGGACCTCAGATTTATTGGCTCTTGGATGTATGTTTGTGGAAACAATGAGGTTTACTATCCTACATGCCGGTTTCAGGTTTATTGCATAATAGGTTCCCCTATCTTCATGACAAGTGGTATTGGTTTGAAATATGACTCTTTTTATATCACTAAGGCTAGTGGAGTGGTCATCATGGGATAATAAATTTAGTGGGTTGCCGGTGGTAAGGTCAAGGAAATCTTGGTATTCATCTATATCAATTTCTAGCATATCAAGAATATCCCCTTCGGTAAATTTAAAACTATGCCCATTGACCATGGTGTAAAAGAATGTGGTTTCATTTTCGGTGTGGGATAAGAGATTGGCATAGAATTCGTTGACTACCTTAGTGGAATAGAAAGGAAAAGAAGGATTGATGAAGTCCTTCAGCTTTTGCACTCCAAAGAGATTCTCCAGATCGACTATGTTGATGAAGTCCATAGCTTCGACCGGGCGTCGGGGAAGAGGAGCTTTAGAGGAAAGCCGTAGATATCGATCTCCAGCATCTCCGTCGACGAAGGCGATGTCGTTGATGATCGTCAGTGGCGGAGTGGCTTCCCGATCTTCTCTTCTTTTTCTTCCGGCGACTTTCTTCTTCCCACGGACAGCTGAGGATGAGGCCATTTGTGTTTCTTGAGTGTGGAGAAGAAGCAAGGAAGATTGGAGGATAAGAATGCTGTTTTAAGTGTATTCTCAAGTGTATTCTCAAGTGTAACAAGTGAATTCTAGTGTTCTATGGCTTGTCCTATGGCTTGTCCCATAAAGGACACTTAAGCATACTTAGGCCATTCCTATAAATAGGACAAGCCATAGGACACTAGAATTCACTTGTTACACTTGAGAATACACTTGAGCATACTTGAGCAATCTTTTGCAAGCAATTTGAGCACTGTGATCATTGGCCTACACTCATCTTAGCTCAATCTCGTGTCCTATAGGCTAGATTCTCCTACCCACAGCAATCACAAGTTCACATACTTGGCTAGGAGATCTTACGCTTGATCTAGGCATATCAAGCCTCGGGCTTAAAGGATAAGTTGTAATTTCCTTTTTCTTTCTTGTTCCTTTTTATCTTTTGTACTCTACTTGCTACTCCTAGGGTTGGAGGCTGCGGATTGGAGAGGGTTGACTTCTCAGGTGGAGAAGGGACTTCAAGCTACTTCAAGAAGGCTATCGCAAGGGAAGCTACTTCAGAAGGCTGGTGCAACGGGAGTTGGTGCATCTACTTCAAGGGAAGGCTGCTTCAAGGTTGGCGATTACTTCTAGGTGAAGGCTGCTTGAAGGGTTTAGGAAAAGAGATTGTATTTTATGTAAATTCCTTGAAGAGGTAATAAAATAAATTTCTTTTCAAATCCCGGTTGGGTAAGCAACCGGGTAGTGGATTGACGGCTATAGTATTTGCTATAGTTGGAACCACTCTAAACCTTGTGTCTCCTTGTCCAATATTTTCATTGTGGTTGTTTGAGTTCAATAATTGTTAAATTGTCTATAAAACTCTATTCACCCCCCCTCTAGTAGTTTTCAATTGGTATATGCGTGCTCTCAAAGACTCCCGCAAAAGTGAGTGGGATAGGGAGGAGGCAGCTCGGCTTACGAGGAGATATGGACCATCTGGTGCAGGTGGAGGCAGTGGGGCTGCACATGTCCCGATTGTTGACTTAGATGATGATGATGAAAATCAGCATGCTCAATATAAAAGAAAGAAAGGCACCGTTGATACACTCTTCCGTTCTGCTAGTGCAAGATTGAAACATTTTGATGAGCCAGGGGTTAGGAAGCCTGATGCTAGGCAAAAAACCCTAAAATCAATGTTTACTGGTGCGAAAGAGAAGGTAGGCAAGACAGTGGGTAAGTTCTTCTTTGCTCATGGTATACCCGCACATGTTGCAACCGAACCATATCTACAACACATGGTGGATGTCATAGGGGAGTCGGGTAGGGGTATCAAAGCCCCCACTGCATATGAGTTGATGAACAAGTATCTTCCCAAAGAGAAGAAAGATCTACATGTATGGATTGAAAGCCAGAAACAATTGTGGTCTGAGTATGGCGTCACACTCATGTGTGATGGGTGGACATCTGGAAATAGAAAGCAAATTATTAACTTTCTTGTACATTGCCGTGGATCTACTATTTTTCTAGACTCTGTTGATGCTTCTGGTGCAGTCAGGAATTACAGTTACATCAAGAATTTAATGAAGAAATACATCAAGCAGGTAGGGGTTGGGAATGTAGTGCAAATAGTGACTGACAATGGCTCTAACTTCAAGAAGGCCGGTGAAAGTACAATGAAGAAATATCCGGTCTACTAGACACCATGTGCTGCCCATTGCATAGATCTGATCCTCAAGGACATGGGCTCAATTGATTACATCAAAAGTGTGACAATTGATGGTAGGTTGATCACAGGTTTCATCTACAACCATTCCTTCTTGTTAAATGCTATGAGGCGATCTGAGTACTGTGGAGGTGATCTAGTTAGACCAGGGGTGACTAGATTTGCAACGAATTACTTGGCCTTGAACTCATTAAAGTCCAAAAAAGATGGACTTAGGAGGCTTTTCAATGGTGTGGAGTGGACCTCCATGAAGGAGCACAACACCCTGGTTGGCTGAAGGATTGAAGAACTAATTGCCAGTCGGGCTTTCTGGGATAAGGTTACAAAGGTGCTGCGGATAATGGAACCTGTTGTCAAAGTGTTGAGGCTGGTAGATGGTGACAAAGCCGAAACAATGCCTTACTTGTATGATGCAATGCAAGTAATGGTGGAAGGTATTAAACAAGCAGCTCCTAGGTCCCATTCACAATACTTGTCAATTGTAGACAAGCGTTGGACAGATATGCTTTTGCATCCACTGCATAAAGCAGGTATATAATTTATTTCTTTTAAATTCAGATTTATGTTCTAAGTTTCTAACTCTATAACTTGCTATAAGTATAAGTTAACTAAATCTAAATCTTATTTCCTTATTTGAAATTGGTGACAGCTTACTATCTGAACCCGAGGTTCCAATACTCGCGAAAACTGGGCTTAGATGCGACTCTAATGTCTGCTGTGAGAGATATAACTAACAAATTCTTTACCTCTACTGAAGAGCGCACCATAGTGATGGATGAGGTATATAACTAAATATATTACATACATAACAAATTCTTTACCTCTAGGTCCTCTACTGAAGTTTGTTCTTAAATATTTTTGCAGTTGCGACAGTTTTGTGAAGGCCTCGGTTGTTTTGGTCATCCAATTGCAGTTGCCGATCGTGATCAAGGTGATCCTTGTGAGTGGTGGGTATGGAATGGAACGGGTGCCCCCCATCTAAGAAAAGTGGCTGTTCGTATTCTTTCTCAAACATCTGCAGGAGGTTGTGAAAGAAATTGGAGCACTTTCAATTTAATTCACTCAAAGAGAAGGAACAGGTTGGGGGCAGACAGGCTAAGAGATCTGGTATATGTTCACTACAACATGCGGTTGAGGGCTAGAGCAATTCGAGATGCCAACTACAAAGAAGTGGATTTTGCTGTCGTCCACGATCCCATTGACACCGCATACACATTCAACCCATCAGGCGTAGAGGCATAGAAGAAGTTGATGATTCAGAAGATCCTTTAGAGGAATGGATGAATGAGATAGGTCGTCCCATTCTTGATAATCTAGATGGTCGTCCAGATCCATACATAGAAGAGCACTTTGAAGGAGATTCTGATACTAATGTTGACCAAACTCCACCTGAAAGACTTGAGCCTGAGCCCGAGCATGAAAATGTTGATATCGAGATCAATAGAGAAGTAGAAGAAGCATTCGGTAGCACAGAGTCTCCTTCTTCAAAAAGTACATCTGGGTCAAAATCAAAATCTGATAATGATGGTGGCAATGATGGCGGCGGCTGTGAGCGCTCTCTTGAATATCCTCCTGCTGTTGATCCTCAATATGATGATCGTCCTTATGTTACGACAGCTGCACCTCCTCCTCCAGCAGAAAAAGAATATCCCATGCGTGAAAAAACTTTTCAAAGGAGGAAAACTCGAACCGGCAAAGACTACAGTGGTGCTGCACCACCTCAGGCTACAGGCTCCTACGGCTACAACAATGATCATTATTCTGATATTGCTGATTCACTTAGCAACATGAGTATTTCAGGTTCTGATTCTCAATCTCAACATGATTCAACATTGGGATTTGCCGATATGCTATTTGGGCAACCATACCCATCTCACTCTCAATATGGGTATTCTGGATATCAAAATCAGCCACCACCACCACCGCCACAACCAGAATTAGAACATCATGTTGGATATACCTATACAACAAATGTCTCAGGCCCACATGGAAGTTATCAGTACAACTCCCTTGCATTTTCTGAGGATGGTGGGCAAACATGGAGTGGTGGTCATTCAGTTCTTCCTGTTTCTCCAGTCCCAATACTTCCTATGGCTGTGCCTGTAGCTATTCAACATATTCCTCAAGGAAGTGAACGTCCACTCACTTGAGCTCCTCGACCTACATCTCCAAGAAAGGCACAATATCTCAGAGATTTAGAACAACATTTTCCAAAGATTGGGATGATGCAATTTGTCAACGATACTGTCTATGAGGAGCATGTGACTACATATAACCAACTTTATAGGATGCACATGTCATGGGCGGAATATCTCAATAGTATCAACTCATTACAGTATGGACAACCTGCGCGCCACTCAACATACAACTGATGTGAGTTGGTAAGTAAATATGTTATTGATATGTTGTAAATTGTATATTGTTGCATAATTGTGTATATTTAAGTTTGTGGATTGTGCTAGTAAAATTTCATATCTGAATTCCTACGTTTTGTCATCGAAATCCTTCATCGAAATCCCAATGAATCAGGATTCAGGATAGGTTCTTTACCTCCCACATGATGGACCCCCCTACCCCACATCCAATATAGAATTTTATTGTATAAAACGATGCATTTAGGTGTGGAGATTACACATGTAAAATTTCATATCTGAATTCCTATGTTTTGTCATCGAAATCTTTCATCGAAATCCCAACGAAACAAGACAAGTTCCTTACCTCCCACATGATGGACCCCCTACCCCACATCCAATATAGAATTTTATTGCATAAAACAATGCATTTAGGTGAGGAGATTACACCTGTAAAATTTCATGAATTAATTCGTTCATTTTGGCGTCGATACAGCCAGGATTGCATCTGTCAGTATTTCCGTCGGTATACCGGTAAATACCTATTTCCAAGCTGTCGAAACGGCGTCGGTATCGGTCACCTTATTCCTTGCAGTAAACACAAGTTACACAACACTAATGTGACATCAGTAAACAAATTTAATAGTAATTGACAACATGAAGAAGTAACAAACTAGATGTCTACGAGAAACAAATTTAGTAAGCTAATTTTTGTATACACAATCTAGTATTATGGTCTAATCATTAGCATTAGCATCTTCCACTATAACCTAATACCTGCTTAAAAAGTCAGGTATGTAACATAATAGCACGCTGGAGTTGACCTGAAAAATTGGCAATATGGGGCATATCTATGTATACATACACGAGTAGCAGGCTGAATAAATAACCAATGTATAACCAATTGATATCAGGCAGCGTCGTACTCTAAAATTTAAAACCAAACAAAACAATAACGATGGATAGGGGAGGGAGTTGTGGAGGCAACTAGGCAAGGATCAAACAAATGAAAATAGAACAACAGAGATAAGAGAGGAGTACCAGGCCGCTGTTGTTGGTTTCCTGGTTGGCAATTGGTAGCCGCCTACTACACGTTGCGAGTTGGTGGCCGCCGGTTGCTGAAGGATGACCGTCGCCCGCCTCTTGTAAAGGTCGGCGGTTTGCCGTTGCTTTCTTGTGTCCCTGTAGTGGAGTGGCCGCAGCCGGGGTCGCTGTTGTAGCCTGCAGGCAGCCGAAGTAGCCGAGCAGGCGTCGTATTTGTCGACCCGTCGATTGCAAGAGGTGTCGGGGCAGAACGAGTTTAGGATTAGGGTGTTGGGTGTTTTGGAGAGTCCAGGCGTGAAAGGAAACGAAGCTTAAGTGGGCCGCCTCCATGGGGCCGAATGTTTTGAATTAAATCGGGAATTATATGCCAGAATCCGTTAGAAACGTGAAATATACGTGTACGACGAATAATACACAAATTATTCGTATTTTTCGGAAACAGTTTGGGATCCTTGTGCAATTCAGACGTTACATACGTCTGTTGAAAAATGCACGAATAATACGTGAATTATTGAATAACTCGCCGAATCATGTGACACTGGTTGTCCCTATCCGCCCGGCTATTAGCGCACTGCCAACAGCAACAAGCAACCATCGCCGCCGATCCCAGGAGCAGTAGTTGCCACTGCTGCCATCATATCCGCCCGGCCGGCTCCATCTTCGTTGCGTTGCCACTATCTCTATGCCGCTGTCTTCTTTGGCCGTCATCCTTGTTGTTGCCAAGTTCTACTGCTGCAACCTTGATCCCGCAAGCTACTCCACCATATTCAACCATATCATCACCTCAAGTATTCTGTCTTCTCCCAATTTCTAACATTACCGACGCCCTCCAATACTTATGATAATCAGATCCTACTCTACATATTTGGATTAATCATATCCTTGTTTTAGCCTAATCAGATTTTTTTCTTCTGATGCTCCGCCCCCACACCCCCAGATTTGTTGCCCAAATGGGCCAAACAAATCCCCTTTTTGGGTCGGGATTAGATCCATTTATTTTTTTACCCGGATCTTACATTGACCCATTTAGCATATTCTCTCTGGTTATCGGTTTCATTCTCCACATATTACACATCTCCATATCACAAATTCCTCCCAAATCCACAAGTTCCTTTCCCACTCACCCGTCATGTGTGTATCCCTTTTTCCACGTGCGGGGGGGTCATATATCCATTTCGCCACACTAAACACTCACTGTCGTCGTATTTGATGTGTGTGGGGGGGATAGAGAGGAGAGGAAGAGATGAGAAGAGAGAGAGAACATGAGAGAGAGTGTGAGAGAATATGTATGAGAGAGGGAGTATGAGAAGAGATGATAAATGTATTCAAGTTACATATTCCTGGTTATCTTCATGAGAGCTTCGTTGTTCAGCACACCTGTTCTTCACTTTCGGACAACATTATCACTCTTGTTGCATTCTTGAGAGACAAATGGGTGCTTCTTCAGACTTCTCAGAAGCTCAACAATTTCAAGCCTGCCAAGTTTACATCTGCAAGGTTGATTCATCCAGTTTTATCTTCACCGAGATATTTTTATCACGTCTTCTTCGAGCTGCATCTGCTGTATTGGCAGCGCCTTCCGTTGACCTTCTTGGGACTTTCCTTGATGGATGATATCTCCTTTCCTGTCAAGCCCCCAAGGTTCATGCGTCAGAGTTATGGTACCTGCATCGTATCACCAACATATCGTCCGTTCGTGTTCGTGCCACGGTATGCACGTCTTCTCAGACGGTTTGAAGACACCACTACTGCTACATCATCATTGGAGATATGCGTTCGTGCTGCGTTAAGTACGTATTCCAATGCAGATGACGTAGTCATGGTATTGGGGATCGTCTGCTCCAAGTGGCAAAATACTGTTGTAGTATTCATGTCTCATTCACCAGATGTTTTCCTTCCAGATGCACTCCACTAGACCATCTCCAAAGCTTAAGGATCTCCAACCTGCGGAATACAATTCCAAAGAAGAGAGAGACGTCGTCATATGATTCAGGGGGGGTTTTGTTTATGGGGGAATATCAATCTTTTGTATGGGGAGTGATATTTATCTTTTATCATTTCTATCTTTTCTGTTATCGAGTCCTGTAACTCCAAGCTTGGACATGTGTTTCACCCGTGATCTAGCTTGAGGGGGAGTGTTAGAGAGTATATATTAGCCTATTTAGTTAATAGGTTAATTAGTTAGTGGGCCTTTAGTATCTCGACCTGTTTATATTACATGAGTCCCAAGTCTCATGGTTTCTCCCTTGCTCCTATATATATAGGACAGGGCTGTACCTCTTTTATTCATCGAATCAGTTCAATACAATATTCTTTCACACGCACTATTTGCCAAACACATACACTACAGGCCGGTCAGAACGCCCCACCTTTTATGGGGCATGGGATGCCACCAAATCCTGGAAATGCACCACAAAGCCCCCTGAGCCCTACTCTACAATTTTGTCTACCACAACTCCATGAGTCCCCTGCCTACCATCCCTTTGGAAAACTTGACCCATATGTGAAAGAAACCACACCCCTATCGACCACCCTACCATCACACATCCCAAACCGCTACCCCACAAGCACACTATGCAACACCACCACATCTCCCTCCACGTTCTCCTCGTGCTCCACCATTTTTCCTACACCTCATCACCAACCATTGGCTCCGTCGCAGGGCCCACATCCTCCCATGGCACCTCATCCTTGAGCCCTTGGCCATGATGTTTTTCATAACCCCTCTCGTGGACCTGTTGTCCCCCACAACCCTTACGGTCAATACCACCCAAGATCTCATCCACTACATCACAATGATATTACTCTACGAGTTAAAATAGATGCCCCCGCTTTTAATGGTAAACTTGATCCCAAAGCTTTTAATGATTAGATTGCTAGTTTGGAAGATTATTTCGACTGGTATGACATGAATGACGCTCAACGGATTAGGTTTGCTAAGACAAAACTCAAAGGGTCGGCTATACAATATTGGCAAGGTGTCTAGCACGACATGGAGCGTACTAGTCAACCTCCTATCCACTTTTGGGATGAGATGAAGACTAAGCTATGCAAGCGCTAAGTACCCACCCAATACCAAAGACAACTTTATGACTTGATGGACCTTAGCCAAGGTCCATCATCTATTCAAGAGTACATGGATCGATTTGAGGAGGATAAGAACCGTTGTATTCATAATGACTTAGATTGGCAACTGGCCGCTCGTTTTGTGCACCGTTACACCCTGATACAAACGAGAAATGGAGTTACAAGAATATGACTCCTTGGATGATGCTTTTGATCGTGCCCAAAAGGTAGAGAGTTACCTACAACCTGCTTCTCGTGATCCTTCGTTTTCTTGTTTTGGACAACATATCGCTCAACCAATAACCCTTCCACTACCCCAAATCGCTCTGCCTATTCCCTACCCCAACTACCTCCCCAGAGTTCTTCAACCCCTTCCTCCAGTAAAGACAAGGAGGTAGCAACAACTCTAATCCGACCTCCTCCGCAAGGTCGTGAATGCTTTCATTGCCACAACACAACTCACCTAGCTGCCCAATGCCCTCGTCATGCTCTTATGTTTGATTTTCTGCACGCACCACCAGAACTTGTCTCCCTTCTTCGACGAGCTCAAAGTCACGACATTCACATACCTTCTTGATGAGCTCCCCCCTTTGCGTGATATTCAACATGATATTGATTTGCTTCCAGGGTCTTCGCTTCCTAACCGACCTCATTACTGTGTAAACCTGACTGAGCATGCTGGATTGAAACACAAGGTTGATGCCCTCCTTTTTAAAGGATTCATTCAAGAGACCAAGAGTCCTTGTGCGGTTCCTGCTCTCCTTGCCCCCAAGAAGGATGGTAGCTGGAGAATGTGTTTAGATTGTCGACCCTTCAAAAAGATCACTGTCAAATATCGTTTCCCCATTCCACGCCTTGACAACATGCTTGATCTATTGACGAGATCCCGCGATATCTCCAAGATTGATCTCCGTAGCGGTTACCACCAAGGAATGAAGTTTCGCCCGTACCGCCGGTATTTCGACCGAAATACCGATACCGACGCGTACCGATACGGAAACATGCGTGCGTACCGATAGGATCGCAAATACCGATATACCGACATGTATACCGCCCATACCGCCATGTTTCGATGATTTCGGTGCAAAATGCACTACTAACTTCACTGTACCGACCGAAACCGGCGGTATACCGATGGGTATACCGTTTTTTGCGAGAATGACTGTAGTTACTTATTGGGAGGAGAAAAGAAGGTGCATTTGGATGATTTTTGGCGATTGGAGCTAATACCAACCCAAATCAAGGTAATTATAACTAATCTCTTTCATTTCTACCATTAGCAACCTCTCCATCTCTTTTTCCTACTTTTTTCTTCCACTTTCACCTAAAAAAATTATTTTTTACCGCCAAAGCCTAATATTACTCCAATTATATATGTTTACGCGAACTATACATACATCTATAAGTATATTATATAGATCTACAATATTATCACTAGATCTACCTACTTACAACACTCTTAATTACTATTATCATACAATCTGTCTAACATATTACAATTAGTATTGATATAATTAGTTACTTGTTTATGTTTAGTGGAAGATGTTTTACTAAAGAGTAATGTGAATATAATACAAACGAGTATTATACACTTACACAGTATCGCACATGAATGAGCAACATGGAACTTCATATAATTTGCCAATAATGATGTGTATGAGGAGCATGTGACTACATACAACCACCTTTATAGGATGTGCATGTCATGGCCGCAATATCTCAGTAATATCAACTCATTACTGTATGGAGAACCAACGCGCCACTCAACATACAGCTGATGTGAGTTGTAAGTAGATATGTTATTCATATGTTGTAAATTGCATATTATTGCATAATTGTGTGTATTTAAGTGTGTGGTTTGTGTTAGTAAAATTTCATATCTTAATTCCTACATTTTGTCATCGAAATCCTTCATCGAAATCCCAACGAAACAGGACAGATTTCTTACCTCCCCCATGATGGACCCCCCCTCCCCCACACCCAATATAGAATTTTATTGCATAAAACGATGCATTTAGGTGTAGAGATTACACCTGTAAAATTTCATAAATTAATTCGTTCATTTTGGCGTCGAAACGGCCAGGATTGCATCTGTCGGTATTTCTGTCGGTATACCGGTAAATACCTATTTCCAAGCTGTCGAAACGGCGTCGGTATCGGTCACCTCGTTCCTTGGTTACCACCATATCAGTGTTAAGGAGTCTCATGAATGGAAGATAGCTTTCAAAACACCAGACGAATTAAATGTGTGGCTGGTCATACCATTTGGCCCATCCAATGCACCCAACACTTTCATGAGAGTCATGAACCATGTGTTGCGGCCATTCACTGGTAGATTTTTGGTGGTCTACTTCGATGATATTTTGATTTTTAGTAAAACCAAGGCCGGACACGGTGACTCATCTTCGGCTTATCTTCAACACACTTCGCACTAAGAAATTGTATGTCAGTCTAAAGAAGTGTTCTTTTCTTCAAGATAAAGTCCTTTTCCTTGGCTACTTCGTATCCTCTATCGGCATTGAGGCTAACCCCGCCAAAGTCAAAGCTATCACTGATTGGCCCCAACCCACTATGATATCTGAGCTACGTAGCTTTCATGGTCTGGCTAATGTTTATCGTCGCTTTGTTTGAGGATTCAACACCATTATGGCTCCTGTCGCTGAGTTAATAAAGTGTGATAAATTAGAGTGGATGCCGTCCGCCACATGAGCTTTTGAGGCTGTCAAAACTAAGGTAATTTTAGCTCATGTCCTTCACCTTTTTGATTTCTCGCTTCGGTTTGAGGTATCTTGTGATGCTTTTGGTGTTGGCATTATGAGCCAAGAGGGGCACCCTATTACCTTTTTCAATGAGAAATTCAATGAACTAAAGCGTAAATATTCCACATATGATAAAGAATTCTACACTGTTGTGCAATCTCTACGTCATTGGATGCTTTATCTTCTTCACCAGGAGTTCATCCTCTGGTCTGACCATCAAGCCCTTCACTTCCTGAATTCCCAAAAGATGCTTCCTGAATTCCCAAAAGATGCTTCTTCATGCCAAATGGTGTGAGTTTCTTCAGGAGTACACTTGTTCTCAAACACCACTCTGGTGTTGAGAACAAGGCTGCAGACGCTCTCAATCGTTGCTTGACCACCCTACAATCTATGAGCGTTGAAGTTGTGGGCATTCACTGTCAAGATCAATATCCCACCTATCCTAACTTTGGAATTATACATTCCGACCTCCTCGATAGCACACCCGACCAAGCTTTTGATTTTATCCTACATGATGAATTTCTCTTTCGTGGCACACAATTATGTATCCCTTCCACTTCAGTTTTCGACATTGTCATTTGGGAATTACATGTTGGTGGCCTCGCTGGTCATTTTGGTAGGGATAAGACCACCGCTCTGGTGATTGATAGATTTCATTGGCCTTTCTTACATCGGGATGTCGCTCGCATCATGTCTAAGTGTCATACTTGTCAGTTGGCAAAAACCAAAAGACAAAATACAGGCCTTGACACCCCTCTTCCTATTCCCCATGAGCCTTGGAAGGACCTAAGAATGGATTTTATTCTGGGCCTTCCCCGCACTTCACGTGGCCACGACTCCGTGTTTGCAGTCGTGGATCATTTTTCTAAGATGGCCCACTTCATTGTCTGTAGTAAGACTTCTGACGCTTCTCGTATTGCCCGCCTTTTCTTTAATGGGGTAATCAAGCAACAAGGTCTTCCCACCACCATAGTCTCTGACTGTGATGTGAAATTTGTTAGTTACTTTTGGAAAAAGCTTATGGAAAATCTTTGGTACCAACCCCAAATTCTCTTATGCACTTCACCCTCAAACTGAGGTGGTTAACAGGAGCTTGGGTAACCTCCTGCGATGTCTTGTGGGTGAATGTTTAGGCGATTGGGACTTACTGCTACCTACTGCTGAATTTGCTGACAACAATGTTGTTAATCGATCTACAAGAACGAGCCCTTTTAAAGTTGTTAATGATTACAAGCCCCACCAACCTACATATCTCGTACCTATGTCCACTACTGATCGACCTTCCCACACTGCTGAGACGTTTGCTCAACACATTCATGATTTGCATGCCGAGATTCGCCAAAAACATACTTTGTCTTATGAAAACTGCAAGCTTTTTGCAGATGCACACAACATGCTTCAAGAATTTAATGTGGGATATTATGTGTTAGTACGTGTGCGTCTTGAACGCTACTCCAAAAATTCTTTCAAGAAGCTTCATTCCAAAGCGTCAAGACCTTTCGAAATACTTAGTTGACAGGGACCCGATGCTTATGTACAGGATTTGCCAGCACATTAGGGCATTAGTGTAATATTCAATGTGGAGGATCTTTCTCCTTATCGTGGTACATTCAAGGCCCCTCCACCACTTGCGACATGTTCTTCAGATCGTCACTGTGCTTCCTCACCTTCAACAACTATACCTCCTCTGCCTCGACTACCTTAGCAGCCACCCGAGCGCATCGACACTGTCATAGATGAACAGACTGTCATCACCAGCCAGGGCACCGTACGTCGTATCTTGGTTCGCAAGATAGGTCGTTCTCCAATAGCCACCATATGGATCGCCGAGGAGGAATTGCGCCGCAATGATGCAAATCTTCTTGAGCTCTACCTTATCATCTGACTCGACGGAGTCGAGTCTTTTACCACAAAGGGGAGTTGATGTAGGACAAGCTCCGCCTTTACACACGAGCGTAGGCGGCGTCGTGTCATTAGTTAGGCTTTTTTCTAGCTCGTGTTATTTTATTATGGCTTTTCTTAGTTTTGGGCTTTTGTGAAGTCACATGGTTTAGTCTTTCTTTTAGAAGCCTATATAGAGGCTCTATTGCCCTTTTAGTCTTTCTTTGGAAGCCTATATAAAGGCTCTATTGCGTCTTTGTTTAAACACAGTTAATGAATGATAATTATTTCCTTAATCTTTTAGCAATTTTTCTTCTTTAGTCCCGTAGATATACATTAGTCTCTCTACTCAAGTCCCTCCCAATGGTGCTTTTAAAGACCAAGCATGTTTGCTGCGGCTGCCATGGTATGCGAACGGGGTCGTTGCTCACACAATGGCTCTTAACCCAAATGCACCTACTATGGCAAACTAGGCCACATTGAGGATGTGTGTCACTCCAAACATGACTACCCTGCTCACTATGGTAGAGGGCGTGGTAGGAGTTCTGCACATGTTTCTCAAGCTCCCATTTTGACCATTGGCCAAGACCCTCTTACAATATATGTGACTTCTACTCTGACTGGTCATTCCAATCATGTCTCCCTGACAAAGGAGTGACACATCAATATGGTGAGTCTCCTCTTGACAACGATATGTCAACATCTTCCTTAATTGGCATGTGGGTGGGCCACTGAATGTGACACCTTCGGGCTTCGACCCACCTAATTGCTCATCAAGGTAACCCATGGTTTTCTATGCGTGACAAAAGTTTTACACACGTCGCTCAGGCTCCCACTCTGACCATTGAATGAGGTCCTCTTACATTACATGTGACTTCTACTCTGAGTAGTCATTCCACTCATGTCTCCCTAACAAAGGAGTATGAACATATTTGTTGAACTGTGCATCTATGTGGTGAGTCTCCTCTTGACAACAAAATGACAACATCTTCTCGTAACTGGAGTGTTGGTGAGCCACTTAATGTGACACCTTCGACTTACCTAACTACTCAACAAGGTAACCATGGGTCCTCTGTACTTGCCGCAAATTCTAGTCAGATAGTGGATTCAGGTGTTTACTTAACTCATGACCGATATACCGCACCGTCTCACCTCTTCCGAATTTTATTCTGCACTCCACTGGCAGTCTGATAGATGGTTTGGTAAAACGGGCCCCCAAGTGTGGCACCATCCCTCTCACATCTAAATAAAAGTTGTTTATTGTTCACTTTATTCCTAATTTTCCCTATAATCTCATGTCATTGGTAAAATCAGTTGACTCTGTTATTTTGTAACCTATGGACCTTCTTGTTTTATTCTGCATGATTAGTAAAATTTAATGATTATTGGATAAGAGGTGCACTCTGGTAATCTCTACTACTTCGCCCCTCCATAGCCTCAAACTAGTGCTCTTATTGCGGTTTCTCTACGCTTTGATCATCCTTCTTTGCACAAACTCAAGATATTAGATAGTTTTGTTTCTTCATGTTCTTCTATTTGATGCAATGATTGTCAACTAGGAAAATACCATGATGTATTTTTCCTCTCGTATGGTTAAACAATCCTCAAAACCTTTTGATTTAATTCATTGTGATGGATGTGGTTTGTTTCAGACAACAAATTTAATAATGGTTTCAAATATTTTCTTACATTTGTGGATTATTTTAAAGAATAACTTAGTTTTATCTTCTTGAAACACGTGATGACGGTTTCCCCCTTATCTGTGTATTTCATAAAATGATCTCTGTTTACTTTTTCATCCTCGTTAAGATCTTTTGCACTGATAATGCGGAGTACACCCAACTTGTAGTTTCTTCCCTTTGTCGGGATATGAATATCATTCATTAACGTTCTTGCACATATTCTCCATAACAAAATAGTATTGCGGAGTGTAAAATTGTTCCTGTTTTAACTCACGTTTTTACCATTCATGCGAATCTTCCAAAAAATCTTTGGACTGGTGACATTTTTACATTATGTTTCTTAAGCAATCGTTAATTGTCATCGATTCTCTAGCCTTGAACTCCTTTTTTTCGGTTCTTTATCTGAACACCAATCCATTTTCTTTACTGTTTCATGTTTTCGAAGGCGTCGCCTTTGTCCATAATTTTATCCTAAGGTAGACAAACTATCCCCCGAGCGATGAAAATTAATTTTCTAGGATACTTTCAAAAAGGGCATGAATGCCTTGATTCGCTCGTGTTTATATTCTGATTTTGTTACCTTTCACGAGAATGAGTTGTTCTTCTCTTCTGTGTCACCATCCTCTAATCCTACATATGAAATGATCTTGCTTCCTGAACCCTTTCCCCATTCCCATCGTCACCACCACTTGAATCTGACCGGAGCATGGAAGTTGATCCCAAAAAAATAGCTCCACAATTATTGTCTATTCCGGTCCAATCCAACTTACTAGTGGCGCTTCACAAATGTATACATTTGGACACCATTAAACATCGAATTTCTAAGACATGTTGTCTACCTCATCTCTCCTTTGCTGCTTCTACTTTTGCCACTATTCTGGATACCACTTTTATTCGCAAACACCCAACATATGCTTTAAGACATATTAGATGGAAATCTATCATGCTAGAAGAAATGCAGGGTTTACATCACAATTATACATGTGACCTAGTTGATCCACCACCCGACAAGAATATTGTTCGCTGCAGTTTGGTGTTCTTAGTCAAACACTACTCTGATGACTCTATTGAGCAACTAAAGGCGTGTTAGGTTGCTAATGATTTCACTCAAACCTTTGGTTTGTGAATTTACTCAAACCTTTGGTGTGTCGATTATCTTGGGACATTCTTTCCAGCGACAAAGATTGCCTCTGTCCTTCTTGAAATAATCACAACAGGGCCCTTTCACTTTTTCTTCTTTTTTTCTTTTTATAAATTCAATTATAATTTCCTTGAAATAGAAGTTCTTCGCTCCCCCCGAAGAGATCAACTTGTCCCAAAGACCTTATACCTTGGACATACTTCAAGAGACTTGGATGACAGATGCTAAACCTGTCCCTACTCCAATGGCTTATCACACAAAGCCTCCACTTGAGGGGGAGCTATTCCACAATCTAGAAAAGTATCATCCTATAGTTGGGAAATCAATCTCTTTAACAATCACTCGACTGATATACCTATGCTGTCTAATTTGTTAGTCAACATATGAGCGCACCACTCCAAGCTCAATGGTGCAACATTCAACACATCCTCCGCTATCTCAAGAGCGCTCTAGAAAGAGGGCTATTCTACAAATGTCCTAACGAAAAATTCATCACTATTTCCAAATATGCATATGCAGTTTGGGAAGGACATGTCCAAGATCGTTGGTCTACCTCTGGTTTCTGCATTATGTTAGGCTATCATCCAATGGATTGGAGAAGTAAAAAATGTGGTTGCTCACTCCAACATTGAAGCTGGATTTGCGCTATGTCCCGTGCATTTTTGTGACCAATAGATGGTATAATCCATAGTTTAAAATGTTGATTTCAACGTTGTTTCCGATGGTTCAGAAATGGAAATTTACAGAAATTTCAACCAAAATTTTGCTATTTCTGCTCCTGTCGTCACAAGATTTCAGTGTAATTTGACGATCAAATAAAGGAATTAAGTCATGAAATTTTACCATGATGATCTACATACATAAATACACATAATTATGCAATAATTATGTTGGTACATGGTGGGGTGGTTCCTACATGTGTGAGCGAAAATATTTAAAAATGTTTTGATCAAGATTTTGATCACGCACTGCACAGTCGACACACATATATTCTTATGTAATAACATGTCATATCTCATAATTTGGATTCAACTAACTGAGGGAGGGTGTCCCACATTTTTTAAAGATTTTTTTTTTAATGAAATTTGAAAATAAAAATTGTGGCCGGCGTGTCGATTTCAATGTGGGATAGTGTTGAAACTGATTTTTTTCTTGAAATTTTGCAACTATCGACTGGAATTTTAATCCACGGTACAATCCATTCTGATTGAGTTTGATATTCATGTTCAGACTCTACCTCCCCTATAATTTTGGCAATCAAGATGCCAGTATTTCATGAGCGTAAAAAACATATTGAGTTGGATTGCCATTTTGTACAAACCTGGTCAAAGGTAAGAAGATTGTGACTCATCACATATGGACTAGTGATCAAGTTGATATCTTGACCAAATCATTTCCTCTAACACATTTTCAGTATATGGGCGTAAATCTGGAACTACACAACGTCTACTCTCCAGCTTGTGGAGCGTTTAGGATATGTGTTTTATTGGTTAATTGGGCTTAGGTCTATTGTATTTACAATTTCTATTATTATGTAAGTACATTTCGTAGGATCTGTTTACCACTCAACTGCACACGTGTCCTTGGACTCTTGTATTGGAGACCCAAAACCTCACTACAAACTACTGAGTTATTGTTATTTCATCTACAATATGTATGTATGTATTTGTGTATGTTTGTATGCCACATCCAGCTTGTCTAATAATATGCAAAAGGAATTCTAAAGAAGAGGCTTGGTGAATATATCCACAACTAGATCCTTGGACTTATAGTACATATCCACTATCTTGACCGGCTTTCTGTACAAGATTATAGTTGAATTGAACGTGCTTTATCATCTCATGAAAGAGAAGATTGTTGGCGATGAAGATGGCTACATTGTTGTGACAATATATAGGATTAGTATCAGATTATTAAATCCAAAATCCAGCAATAGGGTCTAATGTATAAAAATCATGGAAATCTGAGAGTTTCTAATTATTGACTCAATAATCGCATTGATAGGAAATCCATTTTTGGATATTACACATCTATAGATAGTAATCGTATAACCTAGTGGACCCAAAAAAATGAAATGGTTGCAGGTCCGGCGCAAGGAACGAGGTGACCGATACCGACGCCGTTTCGACAGCTTGGAAATAGGTATTTACCGGTATACCGACGGAAATACCGACAGATGCAATCCTGGCCGTATCGACGCTAAAATGAACGAATTAATTCATGCAATTTTACAGGTGTAATCTCCACACCTAAATGCATCGTTTTATCCAATAAAATTCTATATTGGATGTGGGGTAGGGGGGGTCCATCATGTGGGAGGTAAGGAACCTGTCCTGTTTCGTTGGGATTTCGATGAAGGATTTCGATGACAAAACATAGGAATTCAGATATGAAATTTTACAGGTGTAATCTCCACACCTAAATGCATCGTTTTATACAATAAAATTCTATATTGGATGTGGGGTAGGGGGGGTCCATCATGTGGGAGGTAAGGAACCTGTCCTGTTTCGTTGGGATTTCGATGAAGGATTTCGATGACAAAACGTAGGAATTCAGATATGAAATTTTACTAGCACAATCCACAAACTTAAATATACACAATTATGCAACAATATACAATTTACAACATATCAATAACATATTTACTTACCAACTCACATTAGTTGTATGTTGAGTGGCGCGCAGGTTGTCCATACTGTAATGAGTTGATACTATTGAGATATTCCGCCCATGACATGTGCATCCTATAAAGTTGGTTATTTGTAGTCACATGCTCCTCATAGACAGTATCGTTGACAAATTGCATCATCCCAATCTTTGGAAAATGTTGTTCTAAATCTCTGAGATATTGTGCCTTTCTTGGAGATGTAGGTCGAGGAGCTCGAGTGAGTGGACGTTCACTTCCTTGAGGAATATGTTGAATATATTGGGACTGGAAAAACAGGAAGAACTGAATGACCACCACTCCATGTTTGCCCACCATCCTCAGAAAATGCAAGGGAGTTGTACTGATAACTTCCATGTGGGCCTGAGACATTTGCTGTATAGGTATATCCAACATGATGTTCTACTTCTGGTTGTGGCGGTGGTGGTGGTGTCTGATTTTGATATCTAGAATACCCATATTGAGAGTGAGATGGGTATGGTTGCCCAAATAGCATATCGGCAAATCCCAATGTTGAATCATGTTGAGATTGAGAATCAGAACCTGAAATACTCATGTTGCTAAGTGAATCAGCAATATCAGAATAACGATCATTGTTGTAGCCGTAGGAGCCTGTAGCCTGAGGTGGTGCAACACCACTGTAGTCTTTGCCGGTTCGAGTTTTCCTCCTTTGAAAAGTTTTTTCACGCATGGGATATTCTTTTTCTGTTGGAGGAGGAGGAGGTGCAGCTGTCGTAACATAAGGACGATCATCATACTGAGGATCAACAGCAGGAGGATATTCAAGAGAGCGCTCACTGTCGCCGCCATCATTGCCACCATCATTATCAGATTTTGATTTTGACCCAGATGTACTTATTGAAGAAGGAGACTCTGTGCTACCCAATGCTTCTTGTACTGCTCTATTGATCTCCATATCAACATTTTCATGCTCAGGCTCAGGCTCAAGTCTTTCAGGTGGAGTTTGGTCAACATTAGTATCATAATCTCCTTTAAACTGCTCTTCTATGTATGGATCTGGACGAGCATCTAGATTATCAAGAATGGGACGACCTATCTCATTCATCCATTCCTCTAAAGGATCTTCTGAATCATCAACTTCTTCTATGCCTCTACGCCTGGATGGGTTGAATGTGTATGCGGTGTCAATGGGATCGTGGACGACAGTAAAATCCACTTCTTTGTAGTTGGCATCTCGTATTGCTCTAGCCCTCAACCGCATGTTGTAGTGAACATATACCAGATCTCTTAGCCTGTCTGCCCCCAACCTGTTCCTTCTCTTTGAGTGAATTAAATTGAAAGTGCTCCGATTTCTTTCACAACCTCCTGCAGATGTTGTTTGAGAAAGAATACGAACAACCACTTTTCTTAGATGGGGGGCACCCGTTCCATTCCATACCCACCACTCACAAGGATCACCCTGATCACGGTCGGCAACTGCATTTGGATGACCAAAACAACCGAGGCCTTCACGAAACTGTCGCAACTGCAAAAATATTTAAGAACAAACTTCAGTAGAGGACCTAGAAGTAAAGAATTTGTTATGTATGTAATATATTTAGTTATATACCTCATCCATCACTATGGTGCGCTCTTCAGTAGAGGTAAAGAATTTGTTAGTTATATCTCTCACAGCAGACATTAGAGTCGCATCTAAGCCCAGTTTTCGCGAGTATTGGAACCTCGGGTTCAGATAGTAAGCTGTCACCAATTTCAAATAAGGAAATAAGATTTAGATTTATTTAACTTATAGCAAGTTATAGAGTTAGAAACTTAGAACATAAATCTGAATTTAGAAGAAATAAATTATATACCTGCTTTATGCAGTGGATGCAAAAGCATATCTGTCCAACGCTTGTCTATAATTGACAAGTATTGTGAATGGGACCTAGGAGCTGCTTGTTTAATACCTTCCACCATTACTTGCATTGCATCATACAAGTAAGGCATTGTTGCGGCTTTGTCACCATCTACTAGCCTCAACACTTTGACAACAGGTTCCATTATCCGCAGCACCTTTGTAACCTTATCCCGGAAAGCCCGACTGGCAATTAGTTCTTCAATCCTTCTGCCAACCGGGGTGTTGTGCTCCTTCATGGAGGTCCACTCGACACCATTGAAAAGCCTCCTAAGTCCATCTTTTTTGGACTTTAATGAGTTCAAGGCCAAGTAATTCGTTGCAAATCTAGTCACCCCTGGTCTAACTAGATCACCTCCACAGTACTCAGATCGCCTCATAGCATTTAACAAGAAGGAATGGTTGTAGATGAAACCTGTGATCAACCTACCATCAATTGTCACACTTTTGATGTAATCAATTGAGCCCATGTCCTTGAGGATCAGATCTATGCAATGGGCAGCACATGGTGTCCAGTAGACCGGATATTTCTTCATTGTACTTTCACCGGCCTTCTTAAAGTTAGAGCCATTGTCAGTCACTATTTGCACTACATTCCCAACCCCTACCTGCTTGATGTATTTCTTCATTAAATTCTTGATGTAACTGTAATTCCTGACTGCACCAGAAGCATCAACAGAGTCTAGAAAAACAGTAGATCCACGGCAATGTACAAGAAAGTTAATAATTTGCTTTCTATTTCCAGATGTCCACCCATTACACATGAGTGTGACGCCATACTCAGACCACAATTGTTTCTGGCTTTCAATCCATACCTGTAGATCTTTCTTCTCTTTGGGAAGATACTTGTTCATCAACTCATATGCAGTGGGGGCTTTGATACCCCTACCCGACTCCCCTATGACATCCACCATGTGTTGTAGATATGGTTCGGTTGCAACATGTGCGGGTATACCATGAGCAAAGAAGAACTTACCCACTGCCTTGCCTACCTTCTCTTTCGCACCAGTAAACATTGCTTTTAGGGTTTTTTGCCTAGCATCAGGCTTCCTAACCCCTGGCTCATCAAAATGTTTCAATCTTGCACTAGCAGAACGAAAGAGTGTATCAATGGTGCCTTTCTTTCTTTTATATTGAGCATGCTGATTTTCATCATCATTATCTAAGTCAACAATCGGGACATGTGCAACCCCACTGCCTCCACCTGCACCAGATGGTCCATATCTCCTCGTAAGCCGAGCTGCCTCCTCCCTATCCCACTCACTTTTGCGAGCGTCTCTGAGAGCACGCCTATACATTGAACGTGTATAAGCAGTATCACATCATGGAGGATATGCAATATCATCATCTGATTCAGCAGAAGAACCTGTGGCCCTAACATCAAAGAGTGTATCTGTGTAAGTCTTTTCAACCTGCTTCAACTTTTGTTGTTTTTGCCTCTTTGCACCCATCAGTTTCTTGAAGTCATCCCTAACACTTGGAGGGCACTTCGTGCAAATTGCCACATTCTTGTCACCACCAGTAATGTGACGCTTGAATCTAGTAATTCCTCCACCACCAAGTGTTTTCTTACAGTAGTTGCAGACAATCTTTGCCCTATTCCCAGACCCAAGTACAGGCTTGCAGTGACTCCATGCAAAATCCACATCCTTTGATGCATGACCAACCGCACCCTCAACGTCACTTGAAGACGAAGAAGACATCTTCTCAAAACTCAAAAGTCAACACTGAAAAAGACAAAGACAAACAAGCAAAGCAAATGATATTAGTAACTTAGCATTTAATAAAAAAGTACAAGTAAGAAATGTACATTGTCGCATTAACTATTAAGTCTATTCTCTATTCACAATACTAATATCAAATAAAAATAAGCCATTAAGTGAACAAAATCGGTTTCTTTTATGTAATGTAGAATCAAAATCGATATTTTATAATGTATGATACTTGCTTGTAATTATAGAATCAAACACAAGATTTTTAAAGATTTTTCTTTTGAAGATAATTATTTTTTAAATATAAATAAAGTCTGAAATTATTTTTAAAATTATAAAACATGATATTTACTAATTATAAAGACAAGTGATATGCTTTCCACATGCTAGTTTTATCTTATACAACATTAACACACACAATTCTAAAGAAAAAAAAACGTTTTTTTTTATTTTCAGCATTTTTATAAATAAAAAAATACGAATTATTTAGATATTTTGGGTATATTTTTGTTTATATATGTTCATGTTAGTCTTTGATAGAACTTCTACTAAACCTAAATTAAATACATATTATTAATGGTACTAATTGTATTATTACTATTAATTAATGAAATAACATGTTAATGTTAATTATTAGTGAGGTAATTAGTGATAAATCAGTAGATCTATATAATATAATCATAGATCTAGTGATAAATAACATCAATCATAAGTATTTTGGAGTAGATCTAGGATTTTAGGGGTATTTGGTGATTTTTTTGGGTGAGAATAGAATTATAAGAAGAGAAAAGAGAGGGGAGAGGTTGGAAATGATGGGAAATGTAAGAAATTAAGTAAACATACCTTAATTGGGGCTGATTTGAGCTCCAATCTTGAAAATCGCCCAAATTCTCCAAGTTTTTCCTCTTCAAACAGCAGCAGTAGAAGACGGCTCGCAAATATCGGTTTGTCGGGGCGGTATGCCGCCCGTGCCGCCCTGTACCGAGGTGTTAGTGGTGCATTTTGCACCGGTACCCTCGAAATTTGGCGGTATTGGCGGTATACCCACCGGTATGCCGAAAAATGCGATCCTAACGGCAGAATTGCACGTATCTGTACCGGTACCGGTCGATATCGGTATTTCGACCGGTATACCGCCGATACCGACGAAATCTCATCCCTTGGTCCGGCGCTAAAGTGAAATCATCATTATCATCATCATCTAAGCCTCAATTGCAACCATGTTGGGGTCGGCTACATGGATCCTTCTTTTCTAATCAGCTCGGTTTTGGGTTGTGCTTGGCTCAGTAACATTGCTTCAGATAGGTGCATTTGTCGGTCTGCGTTGCACATGTCCATACCATCTTAAACGGCCTTCACACAACTTGTCCTCGATGTTCACCATCCCACTTTGTTCCTGATATAGTCATTCCTCAAACGATCCGTTCTTGTCTTCTCACACATCCATCTCAGCATCGCATTGCAGCCACATTCATCTTGTCGAGATCTTGTTTCTTTACTGCTCAACATTCACTCCCATATAACATGACTGACTGTATAGTTGTTCTATAAAACTTGTTTTTTAATCTAAGAGGGATCTGCTAGTCACATACTATTGATTAAAAAAACGCATGGTGCGGCCGCTTACGCATCGGAACCACTGCCCCGCTTGATTTTTTTGATTTGCGGCAGTTTAGCGTTTTGACTTGTAGCGGATGTTTTGGGCCGCTTTAGCGGACTTTGGCCCGCTTTGCTATCATCCGCTTCAGCGGCTGTAGCGGGCGCCTCGACTGTTTTTTTTTAATTTTTTTATGCAGTGCGCTAACAATACTGTGCCGCCTTTGTATCTTTCTGGAACGATTTCCAAAAGCCGACTCCTCACGCCTCATGACTCCTCAGTTCCGAATAGGAAACGGCCGCTGCCCTAGCAGTCTTTCCCGATGAGGAAAGGTTTCCCCTCAACTGGCTTAATAAAAGCTATCCTCCCCGTAGCTTCTCTCCACACAAGTGGTACCCGACGAAAGGCGCGACAGCACTGCGGCAACCAACTGCCAACGCGGCATCGGCAACCAACAGCGAGCGGCGGAGACCCCTGCGCCAAGGTTGGACTGCTGGTCTTGAAGTCTTCTTCTCCACCTGTTCCACATTGGCGCCAAAGTTGGAGACAACAGATTAATTTCAAGTCTTATTATCTTGTAACAATGCGTTATTCAATTTCTAGTCTTCTTCTCCACCAGCTTCCCGATTCCTTTCTCCTTTTCCGTCAGCTTCCCGATTCCTTCCTCTGTTCAGTTGCTATTGAACAGAGTGTATTCTCCCTCTTCCTTGCTACTTGTTCCGTCAACCACTCTTTCTTGCTAATGGTAATGAGTACTGATATTGCTGAACGCTAACTGAAACTGATCCATATCAAACGACCATTGACAACTAGTAAGAACTTTATATGCTGTTGAATTGCAGTGCACTCTGTTCTGCAATGTTACAACTTATTCTTTTCTCTTCCTTGCTAGTTGCTAATGAACTGATGTTGCTGAATAACTGATCCAATACCTGCTGTCAACATCGACTGTAGAAACTAGAAAATATATTTTCCTTCTTGATATTTCTGAACGTACACCTGCTGTATGAAAAGTTCAAATACTGAAAGTCTAAAATTGTATGTACTCTGTTCAGTAAGATTATGCATTATGGCATTGCTTTAATTTGCATGTCAAAAACTGAATGAATAACATCATAATCATTTGTTTGTACACCTAGTCACGTACTATTAACGTCCACAATAATTTTGCTGAACGCTAACTGAAACTGATCCATATCAAACGGCCATTGACAACTAGTAAGAACTGTATATGCTGTTGAATTGCAGTGCACTCTGTTCTGCAATGTTACAACTTATTCTTTTCTCTTCCTTGCTAGTTGCTAATGAACTGATGTTGCTGAATAACTGATCCAATACCTGCTGTCAACATCGACTGTAGAAACTAGAAAATATATTTTCCTTCTTGATATTTCTGAACGTACACCTGCTGTATGAAAAGTTCAAATACTGAAAGTCTAAAATTGTATGTACTCTGTTCAGTAAGATTATGCATTATGGCATTACTTTAATTTGCATGTCAAAAACTGAATGAAAAACATCATAATCATTTGTTTGTACACCTAGTCACGTACTATTAACGTCCACAATAATATGCAAACGGCTGCTGTTCCAATGTTATTAAATCATCCATCGTCAGTTTACACATAGCATTGCTTTACATTGGCATTGATTATATATTTGTAATTTCTAATTTGTATACAAATTTCCCTTACTGTAACAAATTTTAAACGAGTAAATCAGTAATTTCAGTACTTCAGTTGTATAAAAGATTGCATAAATTTTGTATGAGTAGCTTCAGTTGCACGAGTAATTGCAGTAATTTTGAACGAGTAATTTCAGTAGTCAGTAAATCAGTAATAAATTTTAAACGCGTAACTTAGTAATATCAGCAAGATGCTAGACTCTTAAAGATATGTATGATACGGAATATAAGTAATTGGATACTATGTTTACAGTTTACATGACTATTCTAGTTAGGTAGTATGGTTTTCTTTGAAGTTTCTTTGCTTTTTAGCTTGTAAACATTTACTTCTGTTATTAGGAACCATTTTGATCTATGAAAGTCATTTGTAGCGGCGAAATATTATTCAAAATACTTGATTGTTGAGTAATATTTCTTTTTGTTGGTGGTAGGATGATCACAAAAATTTTACAAATTAATTTGAAACAATGTGATCCGCTTTTTCAAAAAGCGCCCGCTTTTGTCCGCTTCAAAACCCGCTTCCCGCTTCAAGGAGGGCAATCTGCACCCTTCGCGCTTTCTAAAACACAGTCACATACTACTCCAGTTGCACTCCTCCACTTCAACCATTGATGTTGCATGCCAAGATAATATCTACTTACGGGACCAAATGTTTTATTTGGGTAAACCAAGCTTTTTCTTCTTTATATTAATTTTTGTAACAACATACAAGGTATAGTTTCTATACACTTTGGCAGGGCAATACCCTAGCCAAATGAAGAAGAGAAACAAGCAAGACATAAATACTATTCCGCAAGCCTGTGAGATCAGATAAAAAAAATGAGGGCAGTAGATTCCTTCATCAGACCATCTAAACCAGACATCAGAACTTTCTGCAAGCATGTTGATATGCAAGTGAAACAAGTAGTAAACCCAACAGCTTGCAAGTGCAACTATCCTCATCAACAGCTGTCAGCAGAAGATTTTCAGATTGGACTTGCACAAGCTGCCACTCTATCAACTGAGAAAAACTTATTCTGAATCTAAGGAGCACTAGCACAACAACAAATCCACAGATACATCATCAAAGAATCTGGCTGTGTCATAAGAAGCCCAACAACCAGGATAGCAGGATTTTGATCCATGCTAGTCAATCAGTGGCAGAGAGTCAAACAATTGAACACTGAGTCATCTACATAGCATGACGATATTGCAGCAGCTGTCAGCAAAAGACCTTCAGAGTGGGCTTGCACAAGCTGCAAGTCTACCATCCAAGAAGAGCCAGAATCTGAACGAGAGAATTATAAATCTCTAACTCGTTCTGCAGACTGACAATTTGGGAAAACTGATCCTCGAATCTTCTCGTCAGGTGAATGGCATGAGTTTTTGTGAGTTTCATACACTTCTCCAGGATTCTTCTTAGTAGAGTAGATGTAAGATAATAGATCCCACATAATCGTTTGTAGTAGAGAGATACACAAGAATTTACTGATCCATTGTTCAACACTACTCAAAATCTAGGACATAACTTTAGAATCACCAGAAACCCTCTTGTTGTATGGTTGATTGACTTTAAAATTAACATCATTAAACGCCTTTCATCAGTCATCCAGTAGTGTATGCCTTGAGACTAACATCAGTGAGAAATAGTGGACTAAAAACATTATATGTTTTCCCATCTAGTTCAACTGATGTAGCTTATAGCTCTGCTCCATAGCAGTGGGTTTGGAAGTCATGATTTATGACCTTTTGATAATAGAATAAATTAATATACATACGCCAATAGGAAGACAAGTATGCAGGTAGGCAGCCAAGGACAGTTCACAGTAATTGTCGACTTATAGAAAAATCACGTTTAGAAAAAACTTTTTCCTCAGCCATATGTACGGGCGAATAACTCCCAATTCTGAGCATTATGTTTTTATTCTTGTATTATATGGGAATTATTCACATTTTAGTTTTGCCCCATTTTATATGTGCCTTTCCTTCGTGTATTTTTCCTATTTTATACATTGTAAGACTCTAATTTAGTTTTGAGTGTATATATGTCTATGAGAATATGCATATGCATGTGTAATATATGTATATATATGTGTAACACACACACACACACACACAAAAGGAGCCGATTTGCTACGGACAACTCCCCTTCCTGTTTTTTCTGTACTTCTTTGATTTCATGCAAATCGCAAACCTGCTTGAGCCCTCATTTTCTTTGTTTCACGCAAGATACAATTCTGCTTTGCCAACATTCTCAGTTCCCCGTGCTACTGGTTTTGTAGGATACTTTGTCAATGATGTCCTCATCTGTGTATTCAAGAACTGCAATGACGTAGAACCCAAACCTTTCTCCTTCAACCAGCCCATGCATATCTACTCCAGCCCCTGGAACGTCGATGACTGAGCCATGATAGGAGGGCTTGAGAAGCTCAATTGGTCAAGGGCACTATTCGTTAACTCTTACATGAGCTTCCACATTGGATGGTGCAAATTCTTTGTGGCTGCTCATTGTTCTGTACTACACATGTGAAGTGTTGTAAAGAAAAAAAAAGAGGCTTTGTGATATATTTGATAAGAGGAATCCCCCTCCTATATATAGGAGAATGGGGAAGCATACAAACTTTAGACTAAACCCTAATGGGTTAAGACACACTTGGGCCCGTATACAAATAGACTCAAATAACTTAATTAACTAAAATAACCAGACTCTCTACCCCCCCCCCCCCAACCTAAGTATGGGTTGTAACAAGGTAAACTCTGACTCAAGATACACTTATTGGGTTGTAACAAGGTAAACTCTGAATTCTTCACAGAAGTGTGGAATCCGGGTTTGTACAAGATTGAAATTCAGCTTGTAAGTTCACTTGATGTTGTAGATTGTGAGATTGGGGGAAGGGTCAGGTACACTAGCTTTACATGGTTACATACTTAGATACCCCACAACTTACCGTTCAAGATTAGTTTGAACACTCAGGTTTATTTGTGAAGCTAACACAAAGCAACATGTTCACTTGAGACTAAAGCCTAAATCTTATAAGAGAATGCAAAAGTGAATTGTACAAACAAATAATGAGATAGAAATCGGAAAAAGTAACATCTAAGAATGCAAAAGAGAATTGACATCCATTGAGGAGCAGATTGTTGTAGGACACATGCATCATGACGGTTACGGTCGTACTACTCAACCAAATTACAAAATGCAGCCATTGCATTGCCCACAATTGTAGTAACCCTCATGCATCCATATCTCCAACAAAACTACTGTACATTTTCTATAGTGACAAGCCCCTAAGTGGCAGACGACAAGACAATAACATTGAATTCCCTTTGTGGAGGCTCAAACATGATAGAGGATAGCCACTCATGCTTCAGCCTCGAGATACTCTTCAATTTGACGCCTCCTCGCCAAGCTACACCATTTGAACGCCCGGTGCAATGATGACAAACATCCTGCTCGGTCGCCAAGCGCAGGAGATCATGTACTTTACCACTAGCCAGCCTCCATGTTATCCACTTGGGCCGCACTACAGTGGTAAGGAGGAAACAATTGTAGATGTTCTAGCAGAGAAAAATGAGAAGAGGAATTGAGCTAAAAACTATAGTTGCAAGTCATTTCTGGTTGCTTTTGACATACCAAGAGATATGGACTAGGATTGACCATGTTCACCACTTCCTTCATCGACACACATGTAAAGAAAGGAATAAATGGTAAAGAAAGGTGAGGGACAGGAGAAACAAGGCAGAAAGTTCAACGAAGTTAAGAACGAGATGGGATTTGGGAACCGAGAATGTTGGCGAAGTGGAATTGCATATTGCATAAAACAAGGAAAGTGAGGGTTTGAGTGGCTTGCAAGTTTCGTAAAACCAGAGAAGTGAGAAAAAACCCCAAGATGGGGAGCCATCCGCACGGATTGCAGTCCTTAGTGGACCAGCTCCCTCTAGACATACACACACACACACACACACACACACACACACACACACACACACACACATATATATATATATATATATTCATTTGTGTGTATATATGTATATTATTGGGTTTTCCCCAAATTATTGATTGTATTTCACCATACTTTGACTTTTTAACCCAAATTTCTTGCATAATTCCCAAATTCCAAAAATTTCATGTTGGCAACCAATTATTGAGTTTGTAACTATGGCCAAGGGTAAAACATGCCAATGTTTTAATAAGTGGTATGCATTATGCGTTTGAAGAGGTCACCTTATATAGTGACAAAATCGGGATTAGGCAACTTTTCGGCTGGCCTGAAAAAATTGGAATTCGGAAAAAATAAAAAAAATTCATGAAAAAATTGATATATTAATGATCGAGAATAAGTCAGCTATATATACACACGTATATAAACACATATATATACATATATGTATATACACATATATATGTCCATATATATACATATATAGATATATTTATATATATCTATGTACATATATGTATCAAATACAAATCTAACTATTAAGGTCACTAGGCATACAATCTTATTGAGTGGAAAAACAAGGGACATAATGAAAGAATAGTTGAATAATAACGATGGACTGTCGGGGGAGTAGGGGGTTGGAGGATTAGTGTATATCGTGAGTTTTCTTTACATGGTTTGGTAAAAAAAAATCGTGAAAAATCACGAAGAATCGTGAAAAATCGTATAAATCGCGAAAAAAATGGGAAAAATCGTAAAAAATCGGCGACCGACGTATTAATCGCGGTGAACATTCTGGAGCCTATAAAATCGCAAAAAAAGCACCTATTTTTCGCAAAATTTGGTGACTTTTGTTACTATGTAATGGAGTATATGTGGTATGTGGGAGTATATGTGGTTTTGGATCAATTTTATTTATTACATATTTATCTATATAAATCATGGTAATCGTAACCGGACTGAACCGGCCGGTTGAACTGGGAACCGATTACTTTACCAGTTCGGTCCCCTCCAAAAGCCGAAAATGAAGTCTGACTGACATTAAAGCGGTGAACCGACTGGTTGAACTGGTGTACCAACGAACCGACTGGTCTCACATAACAAATCAATGTATTGTTGCTGCTATTTTTTGCTGATATGGCTGTTGGTAATGGTTTTATAACTCTTTTTTTGCCTCTTAAATGGTAATACTTCTATTCTCCATCTACGGTTCACAAATCAATTGTTACAATTGAATTGTCATTAATTATTCATGTGTATTAGTATCTACACATTTCTTTGATTGTTGTTTGATTTCGCATTGCATTATCTAGCATGCAGTGTCCCCAAAACGGCGTCAAAGACTTGTAGTAGATTTAGATTATTGTAGTTATTTAGTGTTGCATTGGGTTGTATACTTAATGCATCAGTTCATTAATTTTGAATACTATATGAATGTTAGTATATGTATGTCCATGTGTTGTATAATATTTGTTATTTGGTTTGTTTATCAAGTTATAGTGAGCAGTTGTGCTATTATTCATGTTTCTTAACTTTTTCAGGGATATTTTCCATGAGTATCAAATGCATCCATATATTTATAAATTATTAGTGATGTCGTGCTGAAGTCACCGGTTGAACCGGTCAGACCACTGGTTTAACCGGTAAACCGAGAACCAGAGGCCTCACCGGTTCGGTTCTGACAACCTTTGATATAAATATATATTGATCATGCATCTACATATTTAATTTGTATAATTGTGTCTAACTAGTACAATTACAAGAATAATGGATGCAATGACACAAATATGCAATCATCGCAACTTAAATAAATAAAAACAAGCAACCATGATCTAAATCTGAACAAACATAGATGAGTGTAAATATTAAAAATAAGAAATGAAAATATGTCCATCCAAAAATCGGAGATTATTCGGCCTTTTATGTGGTTGTGCGGCCTTGTATGCTGACCTGATCTGCTTATGGGGGGATTTGCAGTATGCCGAGCGGCAAGCGGCCGCACGGATTGATTTTTGAAACACTGAGACATGCAAATTTGGTCTTGAACTTTTGACTATGGCAATGCTTACATAAGTGGGTATAATAAACCCTTCCAATAGTGTAGAAAAATTTGTCTTTAAGATATAGTAGTTTTTCTTAATAAAATCAGTCATAAAGGTGCTGTGAACAGTAGCACTTTAGATGACAGCCCAAAAAAAAGGAAAAACAGCCCTGAAGGCCCCAACCATGACTGAACGATGACCGGGGCTGTTTCACAGGCAGCAATGCCCAAGAGAACACAGAAAAGGGGTGTGCAATGGCTCTAGCCAGAGTTTTGAAACCCGGACCGGCCGGTTCGACCGGTTGAACCGTCACCCGGCCAGTGCTGCGGTTCGGGTGGGCTGCAAACCCGTTTGTAGCCTAAAAAACAATTCACCTGGCGACCCGTCTGGTTGAACCGCTCACCTGCTGACCCGCTCCGGGTTTCGTCGACTCGGGACGGTTCATTCCCCCTCTGCAACACTGCACTCAAAACCCGAAAAGACAAAAAAACACCAAACCCTTCCTGTCTCTCCCCGACTCCCCCTACGCCTGCTCTCTCGCGCGATGTGCTTCCCCGGCCTACTCCATTTTTGCCGGCTAGGGCTGCGGCTGGACAGGCACCTCTGCTGACAGAATGGGCTGTCCCTACTGCCAACAAGAGCTCTCCTTGCCGATGACGAACCCCTCTCTGTCCCCCTTCAGTCCTTCCGCAAGTTGCTGCCTCTCCTTTCCCGAGCCGACACCTCTTCTTGCTGCTCTCCTAATCACCGTCGCCGCTTCAACTGAGTTCAATGACTTCTGTGACTCTCCTCCCCCTTCTCCTTCTTGGCCGCTGGTAAGCCATCTGTCCCTGACCTCTTTCTCCTCTTCTCTTGTGATTTGTCCTTCTCTTCTTATTCCTTATCCTCGTCCCCTGCTCCTGTGTTGCGGTTTTGTGTGCAGCTGTGCTAGCTACGTTTAGCTAGCTAGAAACTGTGTTTCTGCTGCATGAAAGGTTCAATCGGCGGGATTTGAAAAGAGGCTGCCTGTGATGATTGATTGCCTGACTTTGATGAAGTCCTACGTGCTGCTGTGTTGCTTGATTATTGAGTATTCTCTGATTTCTTCTTCTCCAATCCTAAGGTTTCTTCTTTCCATATCTTTCTCTGATTTTTGTCTTAATCTTCTTCCTAATTTTCTAGCTGTATAACTCTATCATAATATCTATAAGTCTACTTGCATGTTCTGTTTTCTGAATACTGGTTAGAATTAGTCTTTTCATTTTAGGCATAATATGCCATGCCAATTATTGATTGATTTTCTCCCATTCTAGTTCTCAGTTACTAACTGTTAGTTCGTTCTTGCTATTCAATTAATGAATAACTAATAACTGAATACATACTCCACATGAGTGCTACTAATATATACGAGTTTATGTTACTCTATTGATGTCATGATAATGTCACCGGGTCAACCAGCGGTTGAACTAGAGACCCGAAACCCAGAACCTCTAGCGGGTGGACCTGCGGGTCAGGTATGAAAACTTTGGCTCTAGCATGGCCATACACCATCGACATGGGTTGTTGGACGGCGGCAGAAGCAGTGGCCGCAAAAGGAGGAAGGTAGCAATGCCGATGTGGTGGAGAAATGAGAGATGGAAGGTTGATCATGAGTGGAGAAACTTTATTCCAGCCGTTTTACTGCTCCGGCTTTACAGTCAGTTGAACAGTATCCCCACTTCACAATTGTACACTGCCCAATATATATGGCAATAAATAACAGAAAAATAAAAAATATACATGACAATAAATAACAGAAAAATAAAATAAAAAATACATGGGCATGATAAACAATTCTAACAGGATATGCAGGGTATTGCCTTTCTATATGGCTGTAACCGGTAAGTGGTTCATCTTATTTTTAAAATATGATTTTCTTAATATTTATTCAAGCTTATAATAAACATTACTATCATTAAAAAACTATCCATCCTATCATGCCTTCTAATGCACAACTTGAAATGCCGTTGCAAGGTGATGTTAAGAGCTTGAAATGGAACAGTTTTCTTTCACAAAAGCATGATAACTGTTAAGACCATTTTTTTTCTTAAACAGTGAATGGTAAATCACCATTTTTGACACGTAGAACCACACTCGCAAGGCAAAGCGAGTGTTTTCTGTAACTCCATATCTAGATTTCTTTCTCGAGCAGCGTCATAGATGCTTGATAGATTATACTGAGGCTTTATAGCTTATCTTGTGGAAGTTAATAATAATGATGTGTTGCAACTGCAGGGCATTTTCTGCTACTGGATCACCTCAAATCTTTTCTCCCTTGTGTATGGAACGGGTGGGTCGAGACATTCCTTTATGATAATTCTTTATTCATGCGTTTAGTTTGATCGTCCTTAACTGAGAATGATTTACTGATATTGCCGGATGTTGTCCTGAACAGTTTTGAAACGTCCCCCAGTTAGGAAGTTCTTGAATCTTCCTGAAGCACTCCCACAGCCGAAGCAAACATCACAGTCTAACTTCCCTTTCCTCGGGAGTTCCAACAACGATGCATCACCGCATGCGTCATCATCCCAGGTTTCCCAGCAACCACCGGAGTCTTCTGCTAGACGAGTAACTTCAATTTCTGTCATGAGCAAGCGATTACGGTTACTACGGTTACGGAACTTGGAAAGAAGTATTAAAGGACGAAGCAGGCCAAAGAAGAGGTAGCTGCTATCAGTTCCCGCCAATGGTGTAAAAAAAGCTCCAGTTTGCTTCAACACGTTCAAGCGGCCCAAAATAACATTTACAACCCAAATAACATATTCCTCTGAGTTTATCTTGTTACAATGCAGTTCGATTAAATAACCGCTAATTCATTTATGATTTATGGGTAAACATCATTTGATTGTCCGGCAGGCAACATATTACAAGCGCTTGCATTTATCATGGTTTAGTACAAATTTTAATTTGTTAAACCTTTTGTACTAGGTAAAATATATGTATAAAACATGTCAAGCTACACATGATGGAATTTGATGTATTGTACAATCAAGTAACCATCTCCTAACCCACCACTGATATGTGCAGGGTCGTTTTCAAGGTATTGTAAGAGGCAGTTTTAGTTTGGAAAAGTACTTGGTTGATGTTGATGAATGTAATTTGAAATTGACCTGGAAATTGGTTCAAGTCTAAAGTTCATATTGGAACTACATAAATTTGGAATAAAAGCTGGATTTTAAGATCTCCTTTACATATTTATTGAAATAAAATCAGATAAAACCTTGAAATAACACATTTTTTTTTGTTTTTGTTACGTACTAGGTTGTATACTAGCAAGATATAATGTAGAAATAATACAATTTCATAATTTATTGAGTACTAATAGAATAGAATGACATGCTTAATATAATTATTTTAATCATACATTTTATGTAAGAAACTACACATTGATAGGCACATGTAACTTGCATGTATTGACTATATATATATGCATGTATGGAATTTATCAACCCCAATTTGGGGTCCGAGACATTTGAAATACCAGTAGTCTCCTACGAAAAGTATATTATCTGTGGGATGCTCACATGCCAAGGGGTGAAACTGAAGAATGTCATATAAATGGTAATCTGAATGCCAGAAGCATCTAGTAGCCATTGATCAAACGGTATATTTTTAATGATCCTATGCAAACGGCACCTTAGACAACCATATTTCGTACGTGTTATAAAAATAGGCATATAACTACCACCTCTTTTCTTTATATCCAACAATTAGAGCTATATCTATCAACAAGATTGAATAAAATCGGACATATACCAAATGTTTAAAAGAATAATAATAAATATATACAGTGAGGTGGTATTCATAGAGGTCCTCGGAGATGGAAAGCAACTTGTTGGCGGTGCTAGGGAGGTGAAAATGAGAAGTTCAGATGTCATTTGTCAAAAGCTGGATAAAGTTTTTTTTTTCTTTTTTCGGGAAGCTTTGAAGTTTCATTGATTGGACATGTAAAGAGCATGAAATAGTTTACAGGTGCAGGACTTTTAAGTCCTAATAAATAATAACTCATACATATTGCATGAATTTATTACAAGCCAACTTCACTAACGGGAAGCCCACAGGTAGAATAATGTAATAGCTCGTGAAATTATTTGAGAAGGAATGGTTTAACTTTGCGAGTCTCTCAACTTCTTCATTATTTGTTCGGCCGATATGTATGAAATTAATCCTTTGTGCGAGTTGTTTTAGCCGATGTATAGGGGATAACCATGTGTTGATACAAGGATAACTTCTATCATCCATATTAATGAATTGTACTGCAGAAGAACTGTCTGAAGCAATTACTATGTCAAGATATGCAGATGATATTGCCCACTGTAAAGCCAAGCGAATCAAGGCCACTTCTCCTTCCAATACTGAATATGTGAAGATAGTCTGGGAAGAAGCATATCACCAAACTCCATTTGAATTTCTTGCTATAAATGCAATAGTCATGCGGCCAAGTCGTAAAAGAAGCATATATAGTATCTTAATATGACCAGGAGAAGAGGGAGATGAACTTGAAACAACAGACTGAATTGTGGAGCCATTTGCTGTGACATCTGAAAAAACAGTAGACAACGTAGAAGCCATCAAAATAAAACTATTGTAGAGTCGACGTTCATCATGAGTGATTTCATTAAAAATATAATCATTTCTTGCAAGCCATAACTGATAACAACCACTTAGGAAAATATACAAGGTTCCAAAATTAACCTTTAGATCTGTTTTCAACCAAAGTTGAAAGGGCATAGATAAGAAATTATCAATGTCACTGTTTATGTAAAAATTGTGCCAGACCAATTGAGCATATGTACAGTCCTGAATGGCATGCAGTGTAGTTTCGTACTGTGTATCACATATTTGACAAGATGCATTTGTAGTGATATGTCTTTGAGTCCTAACATTTGTCATCAAAGCTTCATGATATGTGAGCCACACAAAAATTTTGAATTTAGATGGAAGGCGCATGTGCCATATCTTCAACCACGGTCCTTGTACGGACCTGGCTACATCAGCCAATAGTAGTTTATATGCCAGTAAAACGACCGGAGTCTGTTAATTTCCAGGACCATCCACCCCTTCCAAGATTTGGAGGAGGTATAGATAGGATTTCTAGGGAAAATATCTTCAGGAAAGTGTGTCTGAACAAATTCCTTATCCCAGTGACCATTCAAAGTCACCATGGAAGATACCTTCAAGTCAAGAAGATCTGTAGGAATAGGAGAGATAACCAAGTCTCTCTCATTACGTATCTGAGGAATCCAGGCATCGAACCAAACTAATAATGAAGCTCCATTCCCAATGCTTCTATGCAAATTATGAATAATAACACCCTTTGAAGTATGTATTTTCCTAAAAAATGTTGTGCTTCTCAACTTATGATTTTGATCAAAAGTGTTTTATGTTGAATCCCTATATCCCAAGACATGTTTCTGCCTGTGAAGAGATCCCATGCAGACTTCATTAGTAGAGCAATGTTTGATTCATGCATAGATACATTTCCTAACCCTCCGCTGGCCTTTGGTGCAATAACTTTTTCTCCAAGCAATGAGGGATAGTGGTGATTTGTTGTCTCCTTGACGCCATATAAACCTTTTTATCAACGCATCTATGCAATTACATAAGGATATTGACAAAAACACAGGTGTGCATAACAAAGGTAGGGAGAGTTTGCCGGATTGATCTAGCGAGACAAATCCTACATGCTAAAGAAAGGGTTCGAGGATACCAATTATTTGCATATGCTTGTGTTTTGTCATGTAACCAGGAATACATTGACTTAGTAATTATTCCATGAACAATAGGAACTCCCAAATATCGACCAAGATTTGTTGTGGCCGTCATTCCAGCAGTGGTATAGATCTCACTTTTTCAAAACTGATGGAACGACCAGTGAGAAGAAAATGACACTTTTCTCTAGAGAGATAGATTGACCTAAAGCGGCACCAAAGGTATTGAAGCACTGCAGAATCATATGTATATGTTGAGTATCTTCTTGAGAAAATAGGATGATATCATCAGCAGAAGCCACATGTGAGAAGGCTGGTCCCCTACTAGATAATTTAATTGGTTTCCATAGTCCTGCCTGAACTTTATCTTCTATCATCAAAGATAATCAATTTAAGCACATGACAAACAGATATGGAGATAGAGGGTCACACCGTCTCAAACCTCTCTTAGTTTTAAAGCTTCCTTGTTTCATATTACAGATATGTTGCCCCCGCATATGGAATTTATAATGTAATTGATAATTGTCATTGGAAGATTAGCATGAATAAGAGTATCAAGGATGAACTCCCAAGACATACAGTCATGTTGTGGATTAGTTCTTGAACCAGAATTATATTATCAGTGATGCGATGTCCAAGCACAAAGCTAGATTGAGTGTTATTTATCCAATCAGACAATTAATGTTTAAGCTTTTTTACTACTATCTTTGAAATCAATTGAAGGATAGTGTTATTCAAGGAGATCGGTCTAAAGTTACTGCATTGTTTAGGGTTAGGTACTTTAGGGATTAGTACCATGAGGGCATCACATAAAGTACAAGGAAGAGGAAAACCATTCAATGCATTCTAGATAATAATCAATACTGAGTCTTTTATAGTATCGCATTGACTCAACATGAATTCATGATCAATACCATCTGGTCCTGCTGCTTTACTTCTACCCATGGAATGAAGGACTGTGTAGAAAACAACCATCGTAGGCAGAGAGGCTACAATGGATGCTTGTTGGCTTGATAGCCGCTGTGAGTACGTGGTACATTATTGCTGTCTTGTTGATTCAAATTAAAAGAAGTACAAAATTGTTGTTTGAAGTAATCATGTATGATCGCTTTCATAGTAACTGGATCTCTAATAACATGATCATGATCATCCTAAAGAGAAATGTAATGGCTTTTCTGTCTCCTAGCATTCATTTAGGCATGAAAAATAATTAAGTATTCACATCTCCTTCTTTTAACCAAGTAATATGGCTTTTGTGCTTCTTATTAATATAGCCAGCATGCAATAGACGACCATATTATTCTAACAAATCATTGTAGTAAGAATCCTGGCTTGATGTGTAGTTTACTGCTATCTTATATTGGCAGTCTTGGATCTGACAAATAAGTTCAGACATAGAACGTTGCATTGTATACATATGAGATATGTCCCATTGAGAAATTAGATGTTGGATGTTCTGGAGAGCGCTTCTGAACTCAAGAGAGGGATTCCAAACTTGAGCAAGGAATTCATTGAAGTTGATATTAGTGTTCCAACTAGCTTTGGATTTTAAAACATACTTGTACCCAGTCTCTCCAGATTTGAAGAACCATAAAGGTTTGTGACCGGATTAGATCCGAAGCAACCGTCGCACTGAATATTGTGGTGCGTTGAGCAAAAACTTACAATTTAATAATTCTCTATCCAATCGTTCATGTAGACTTCCAACCTTATCAATAAACGAAAATCCATGGAACCCAAGTTAGACAAATCCGAATTCATCAAACAATCTTGAAACAAAGACGATTCAACAAAATTAAATTCATTTGATCCTTGGTTTTCAATAGGTGATAGAATAATGTTGAAATCACCCATAACTACCCAAGGTAGATGAGTGACAGCTCTCAATCTTGGTAAGTGTTGCCACAATAAATGCAGTGTATGAGGTATATGATGTCCATAGGCCACCGTAAGGAAGAATTCATTATTAACCAGGCAATGCAGATATTTACGGCGACTTTCGATGAGTTGAACATTGACCTGGTCTGAGTTCCATAGTAGCCAAATTCCACATGAAAACCCACATGCTTTGATGTGGGAGAAATCAGAACCTATATGTCTGAGGACCAAATCAACATTTTTCTAGAGATACCCAGTTCTAGAATAACGAATAATTTAGGCCTAAACTTTTAAATCATGTGTCAAAGATGGTTCTGAGTAAACTCATCCCCAATACCTTGAACATTCCACCATAGTGTTTGTAACATAAAAGAAAATAGGAAGAATTTGTAGTCTCTTGAGAACCATACGGTTCATCATCTTTGTAAATGATTTGGAGTTTTTTAGCTTGTCTCCAAGTCATGTAAGGTGAGTGTTTCATTTTTCCCACTAGAGCCTTTCACCTCGCAGCCAACTTTTCCAGAAGACAAAGAAGGTGGATAGGGTGGAGGTGTTACCAATTGAGTAGCAGGTGTAGACACATGAGTGATGATCTGATCCAGACTAGGATCAACAACTATATTGGAAAGGGTTATTTGTCATTCTATTATCTTCAACTGTCTGGGTTACTGATACATCTTCTCCTATAGGAGTGCCTTCCGTTTCATTGTTGCACATATGGGAATCCATAGAAGACTCATCATTATTTGACGAAGGATTCAGAACATTAGCAGTTTGTTTACACTTTCTTGTCCATATCTTAGGCAATGTGATTCCCTTATTGTTATCTGGGTTTGGAGTAGGAGTAACATCAACAATTTGTACATTCACATCCTCCATTTCATCTAGTTGTTGATAGCGGTTGACATTTCCTTGTCCAGTGTTTATGTCCCTCTTTAGTTGAGTTCCAAGTTTCTGTAAACGACGTGAGTGATTATTACGGCCATATAACACTTGCAATCATTCTTCATTAGGATTCCATTTCATTCCATAATTAGTGTTTTGATTAGTCGTCGAATGTGTAGAAATTGTTGCCAATGAAGAAGTACAATCATTGAGATGATGTCCAAGTAAACCACATAAATGACAAAGAGTAGGAAATGATTCTTATTTCACTATGTAAACAACATTTTCAATGACTACTGCTGGTAGAATTGGTTTATCTATGTGAATCTCCACAACAAGTGTGCAAATCTACTCCTTGTACAATTTATTTTATGAGCATCAAGTTTGAATAATTGGCCAAGAAGATTGCCAACACGTTGGAATAGTAGAGGGTGACACAAGTTAATTGGCATATCCATAATCCTTGCCCAAACAACCATAGATTGAGGGAGACCCATTGTTGGAAGAAAGTTAGGGAACCATCGACTAACAATCATGTAGAAACCATACAAAGACCAAGGTGCATCAATAAGAAATTTGTAATAATATTGTTTATAGTGGAATTGTACAACAAAGTTGTTGAGATTGAGTTCGTAGACTCGTCATCTACCTACTAGTACCCAGAGAAGTTTAAGCCATTCGCTAAGCTTATTGTAACCAATCGATCGTCTGATTAATTTAACGACCACCAAGAAAGACCATGGTTAGTTAAGATAATCATGATCATCTACAGATAGACAAATTTCCATACATTCATTTCCTTGTATCAAATAGATACTTTCATCATAGATCGAAACATCATGATCATCGTCCAAGAATGAATCATTGTTTTGGCTGTTATCAATTGGAAACTCCTGTGAAGGGCAGTTACAACAGCCATCGTTTAAGAGGAATTATGAGATTGAGACTGGTAGTGATTGAGATGCATGGATGCATCTGTAGGACCTTCATAACTAGATTTTAGAGCATCTGAAGAAACCAAAAATGTTGTTACATGAAATTGTATCAGATGCCCTCCCTAAGTCCCACATATTGTAATTGTAACCCAAACTTTGAAAGGCATTGAGAAGGTTGAGTATGCATCTCATCCTGCGATTTCAAAGCCATTGCTGTGCCATCACATTCTTCACTGTTGAGGGACTGTCATCATTTATTTCAGTGGTGGTTATGTTGTGGAAAATATCATCCTGTTGAAGAGAATCTTCTTCCATCTAAATCATTAAATCATCACCCCGATAACCCTCCAAACAACCTTTGCCACTCCTTCCATGTCTGGCAGAACGTCGACCATGACCGCCATCACCTCCCCGTCGCTCCCCCAAGTCTTGCGGAGCGCTTGCCATTCTATTATCAGTGTGGAAAAAGTTTTGGGCAGGAGCATGAGGTGTGTGTATATGAGTTAAAATATCCATGTTGGTACTTTAGGTAAGTTTCCCTTTCACAAAATTTTGTTGATTCTATCTAGTTCCTAATAATCTTCGTTGTGGTGTCCATGCTTCAAGCAAAATGATGTTGTTCTTCTCCTTGCGGTCTTGGATGACCTTGGAGTCCTTCAATTCTGCCGTTGGAGATGAGCATGTTAACGACACATAGTGCATTTTTACATGCACACAGTGGCAGATCCAGAAAACAACGATGCATATGAGGACAATTAAGTTATACAGTCTCTAGGAATATGACAGTTGTACTCCCACATTGGCCAAAACACTATGTCTACATATAGGGTTGATGCTCATGGACTTATAGTGATGTTTTATTGTTGTAAAAAGAAGATTTTTTTATCAAAGAATAACTAGTACAATTTCTTTGTATAGAAACATAAGATATTCGCATTCCTTCCAACGGATTGTAGACTAGTTGTAAAATAAAGTAACAACAAGTTGTAACCGAATATTCACCTAACAATTAAACACTACACTATTATAAAATCAAAAAATATATTGATCTTTGAACTAGAAGTATAATTAGCATGAAAATTCAACAACTATATTGTTTCAAACTAATTATTTAGAGATAAAAATGTGATACTAGTTCAAAATTGAAGGCTGGCGTTGTATTCTATGTGTTTTCATATTTTAAAAATGCTATAAATTTTATGATCACCAATTGTACAAAACCTTCCCGCTTGATGTAGCATATCATCATGTCACTCAACCATTCATCACCTTTCTAAAAGATCTTGAGGGGGGGGGTTCCTAGGCTTTTGATAATTTTTAAAATTAATTTAAAAATTAAATTGCAAGAAAGAGAGGGACACAAGGAGGAGACTCACAATCTAGAGTGGTTCTACCCTTCAAATCGAAGGATGTCAGTCCACTACCCAATTGTCTACCATTGGGATTTGCAAGTAGTCAATTTTATTACCTATGAAGGAATTATAATAAAATACAACCACTTCACCAACACCTCTTCTTTTCCGGACGTGGAAGAGAACCCAAGGAGAGGATGGCGATCCAACTCCACCACCTTGATGAAACTTTCACCTCCTTGAAGTAGCGTCAATCACCTTGGAGCAACCTTCACACCTTAAAGTAGCTATGAGAAAGCTCAATCTGACAACCTCCTACACTTTGGAGTAGTCAAGGAGCACAATTACATCAACTTGAAGAAGTAGATTGGAAGAAGGAAGATTACACCAATGTAGTAGAACACTTTGATCCTATATCAAGCGTTAGACCTCCTAACCACATAGGACAGACGTTTCTAGGTGGTGGATAAAATATTGTAGCTATAAGACACTAACTTAGAGATCAAGAAAGAAGATGACAAGTGTAATTCAACTCTACTGCTCTCTAGAAGGATTGCTCAAGTGTAGCTTGTGTGTCTTTGGTGTGTAAAGGTCACTTCTATTTATAGGATTGGGTTGCAAGTGACTAGGGTACCTTAGGAAAGTGTCTAAAGGGTTCTTATTGGAGAAATAGACATTTTAGACGAGTTAATGTTAGGTGCAACAACTAATTTAGTTGTTTCTAGGAATCAGTCCAAAACCCAGTTCAATCGAGTTTTTGTCAACCAGAAGTCTCTCAATCGACAATTTCTTTGACTAGGTATGGTTTGGTTGTACAAGTTATCTCTAACAGCTAGCTATATTTTAAACTTATTAGTTCAACTAGTTTAACTGTCTAATCTCGATCAACAAAATATTCAATCGGACGTGTCTCGGTCCACAAACTACTCTACCGGGAATGTCTCAGAGTAAGTACATTATAAACATTTTTCCGGTACACTGAGTCTTCGACCGAGGAATGTCTCAGTCAAAAACTTTCTTGATCGAGGGTTTCTGGGTTGACAATTTTCTTGACCAAAAATCCATGTTAATAGGTGTGAAAATTTTTGGAAAACTTATCAAATAATTTTTCTAATAAAGGATAGTGGCTCTAGACTCTAGGGAGGATCCTAACTAAGGGTTCTGGGTGGATAGAGAAAATCTAACACTTGATTTTACACGACTTCTAGGTACTTGTACATTAAAACTTGTACGAGCTATTACAAGTTGTACGCACATGTAAATATAAGCATTTAAACATGTTAACTTCATCTATCCATTGAGTGTGGACTATGAAACACTTAAGTAGCAATTTAGATCTACAAAAATGAAATGTTTGTCATCATAAAAATAGAGGACAAGCTAATTTCCAATTTAGGCAATAATCTCATCCTTTTTGAAGATGACAAATATTTCTAAAATATAAGCAAAACATTATAAAGATGACTTTCATACCTGAGAAGAACAATTCCTTGAGTGGCATAAAAATATGTGCTAGTATGCTTAGAGATATATGAGACATGATATCCATCTTGTAAAGCAATTTAACATCAAAATTATATTTTCCAAGAGGGTAAAGTCATGTAACTGTCGTGAAGCTCAAGAAATGAAAATATTTTGCTTTATTTTTTTCTCCTCCTTTGTCATCTCAAAAAGATAGTAAAACATATAAATTAAGATGACTCCCCCTGAATGGGATACCCCCCGTAATAGAATACCCATATTTTAAGGTATATAAACCAAAGTAAGTACAAAATGTCCAATGAAAGCCACAATCTCAAGGTGCACGCTAGAAACCAAGAATGATAATACACATAGTATAATCAAGAATCTTGAGCAAATATATCAAAGTAAACATCTTCTAGCAGTAAAGAGTAACTTCCTTTTAATAGATTGATATTGATCCAAAGAAAGCGGTTTGGTGAAAATATCAGCCAATTGTTCCTCTGTATAAACATGATGAAGAGAGATGTTATTCTTAGCAATATGATCTTTCAAAAGTGATGTATAATCTTAATGTTCTTGGCATAGCTATGTAGAATGGGATTATGAGCCAAGTTTATTGCACCGATATTATTGTAGAAAATCAGCATAGAAGAAAATACAAAACCATAATCATTTAAGACTTGTTGTATATAAAGCACTTGAGCACAACATGACCCTATAACCATGTATTCAACTTTAGTGGTAGATAAGATGACCATATTTTGTTTCTTACCAAACCACAAAACCAAGGTTCTTCCTAATGAGAAACTACCACCACTTGTACTCTTTTGATCAAGACAACAACCAACATAGTAGGCATAGATATAAGATTTCAAATACAACGACTAGCCCTTTGGATACCATAATCCAAAATTTATAGTGACAACAAGATATCTCAAAATTCTTTTAACAACTTGAAAATGAGAGTACATAGGGTTCGATTGAAATGTAGTGCAAAGTCTAACGACAAACATAATGTCTGATCTAGATGCAGTCAAATATAGCAAGCTACCAATCATGGCTCTATATAACGAATCATCAATGGGTTCACCATCTTCATCCTTGTCAATTTTGGTGTAAGTAGACATTGGAGTGGTAGAATGTTTGCAATTTTCCATGTTAAACCATTTTAAGAGTTCCTTAGTATACTTCTCTTGACTTAGAAAAATTCCAGCAGGCTTTGTTTTATTTAAAAACTAAGGAAAAAATGTCAACTCAGCCATAAGACTCATTTCGAATTCCTTTTGTATGATATCACTGAATTGAGTACATAAGGAGTGATTTGAAGCACCAAATATAATGTCATCAACATGTATTTGAACAATTTAAAAATCTGATTTATATGATTTGAAAAATAGTGTGGAATCACACTTTTCGATAGAGAAACCATTATCAAAAAGACTGTGCTGAAGTCTTTCATACCAATTTCAGGGTGCTTTTCTTAGACCATAAAGATCTTTCTTAAGTTCATAGGCACGATCAAGCTTGTTTGGAATTTCAAAACTAGATGGTTGTGCAACATAAAATTCTCCTCCTATGATTCCATTTAAGAAAGAACTTTTTAAATCCATTTGAAAAATTTGATGTCTTTATAGGCAACTAGAGCTAATAACATACAAATGGCCTCAAGTCCAGCTATGGGTGCATAATTCTCATCAAAGTGTATCCCTTCTTGTTGATTGTACTCTTGATCAACCAAACTAGCTTTGTTTCTTACCATTTCCCCAACTTCATTAAGTTTATTTTGAAAAAATCCACTTAGTTCCAATAATGGTTTTGCGTTGAGGTCTCAGAACTAAATCTCATACATTATTCTTAGTGAATTGATTTAGTTCTTATTGCATAGAAATTATCTGATAATCATATTTTAGAGCTTCACATATCTTTTTAGGTTCAACAATTGATATAAATGCCATGTTTGCAACATATCTGAATGATGATCGAGTTTTTACTCCATCAAAAGGATTTCCTATGATTAAGTCTTGAGGATGATCTTTAATTATTCTAGAAATAGGATGTTGCACTCATTATTTTGATCATTGTTTGTTCAATTTTATAATTTTGTCATCTTTTATTGATATGGTTAAGTCCTCAATTTGATGTGTAATATCATTCAAGTTTTCATTGTCAATCTCATTTTCAGCAGTTTGTGTTGTAATTTCATGAAATGTTATATGAATTGATTACTCAACTTTCTTAGAAATAGATTTGTAAATTCTAAATGCCTTGATAGATGTTGAATATCCCAAGAAGAATCCTTTTTGAGACTTAGGGTCAAATTTGTCTCTATCATCTTTTGTGCTCAAGATATAGCAAGGTGTACCAAAAGTATGAAAGTAGTCAACTCTAGGTTTCTTGTTAAAGATGAGTTCATAAGGGGTTTTCTTAAGATGAGAATGAATTGAAACACAGTTTAAGACATAGCATGCAGTATTTACTACCTCAGACCAAAAGGTTTTAGGTGTGTTATGTTCAAGTACTATTATTCTAGCCATTTCTTGTAAGGACCAGTTTTTCCTCTCAATTATTCCATTTCATTGTGGGGTGTGTGGAGATAAATTTTTTGTGTATACCCTTTAGATATACAAACTTTTTCAAAGATATGGTTTTCAAACTCTCCCCCATGATCACTCCTAATGGTGCATATTTTGTTTTTTTACTTTATTTTCAATCTTAGAGCAAAATTGAATGAATATTCTAATAGTATCATCTTTTGCTGAAAGCAAATGCACCCAAGTATATTTACTATAATCATCAACAATGAAAAAACAATACTTTTTTACCACCAATAGATTGAGTTCTCATGGGACCAAATAAATCCATGTGAATAAGTTCTAATGATCTAGTAGTACTAAGCAAAGCTTTAGATTTGAAACCAGTTTTGATTTGTTTGCCTAGAGTACACGGTTCACAATTTTTATGTTTATCAAAAAAAAGTTTAGGTAAGCCACGAACAAGATCATATTGAATCAACTTTCTAATAACATGTGAGCTTGCATGACCTAGATTTCTATGCCATAATTGTAAAGATTCATCATTGGCTAGAAGGCATTTTCTAATAATATCTTGCATAGAATTAGGTCTAAGTATGTAAAGATTTCCTATGCTTTTTCCTTCATAAGAAACATCAGTAGAGTTTTCTATGAGCAACATGCAACAACATTTGTTAAAGAAAACATCATAATCACTGTCACACAATTGATCAACATGAATTAAGTTGTGATGCAATCCATCTACAAGTAGCACATTTTTTATTTGAAGATTTGTACCTACATTACCTATACTAATGATTTTACCTTTGGCATTATCTCAAAATGTGATTGTTCCATTATTCTTTTCTTCAAGTGTATGAAAAGCTTTCTTATTTCCAGTCATATGCTTGGAGAAACCACTATCAACTACCCAATCCTGCAAGATATGAATATTTTTGGTACCCATGTGGTGGTACTTTTGGTTAATGACATTGATATACATACTTTAACGATGTTAGAATTTTGAGCGTTTTAAATGAATCAAATATGTTGATCATTTTACAGATTTAAAATATCAATGTTAATCACAAGCAAATGATTTGATTTGCAAGAAAATATGACCATCAGGCTTGTTTTCGGTCGACCTTGACTTCCACGGGAAGGCCCCTCAGTTGAGGTCTTAGTCGACCAAGAGGCAATTCTGTAAATTTCCAAAAAATGTAGCATTTCTAGTGTAAACAAGATACATCATTTTCAATTATTTTAATCATAAATGACACAAGTAAACAATCAAATACATAAAGATATTCATTTTAAACCTCATTTCAGTTGAGATAAGACACATATGAATTTCACAATGAAGTTTAGGTCAAATCTCAACAAAGTATCTCAAAAACTCTAATTTTTGGGTCTTGGATCCCAAACAATGTGCTTTTTCTTCTTGTAATCACAAGAGAATGAATAATGTCCAAGACATTGGCAGTGAAAACAAGAAACAAAGTCAATTTGGTTTCTCTTCTTAACATTTTGGGTATGTCTATATTATTCTTGAGCACATAGATGGTATTGGTTCTAGGGGCTCGTGTTTTTCTAGATCTAGGCTTTTATAACATTTTTCTGTGGGTACATAGCCTAGGATCCTTCTCCCAACATGTCCATAAGTGCTTTCCAAGACTCTATCAAGGATATCACCATGCTTTAAACTATCAACATAATTGTGTAGTTCAACAATTTTAGCAAGTTTCTTTGTAATATCTAGATTGACTTGAGCTAAATTTGAAAGTAAAGTATCCTTTACTCTAACAATGACATCATAATATGAGTTCACATAATAGGTTGAGTTTGGTAGTCATTTATCTTGGCAAGAAATTCAACCTTTTCTTGAGAAAGAAGATCATTATTATTTTCTAAGACAAGTAAGTTGTCAATTATAGTCATCAATAGAAGCTTTCAGATTATTATTTTCAGAACTAAGACTTCCATTTTCAGAAGTAAGATCATTTAGTTTAGCATGCAACTCATCATTACTTTTAGAGAGATTTTTCAATTTTATTTCAACATATTTAGTTTGAGTTTCTTCAAGACTATTACGTAGATCATTTTTGGGTAATTAAAAATGTCTACCTCATTTGTGTCTTCATCTTCATCTTCCTTAGCCATGAGACGCTCCACTTCTTCCTCTCCACTCTTAGTGTCATCACTTGAGTCATCCCAAGCCGATTTGTAGGCTTTATATCCCTTATCCTTCTTGATAGAAGATTTCTTGCCCTTCTCGATTTAGGACACTCAGTCTTCACATGTCCCTTTTTGCCGCATTCAAAGAACCGAAGGGAAGAGGAGGAAGAAGCATTAGATTTTTTTAGATTTAAACCTTCTATATTTCTTACCATTTACAATGAGTGCATACTCTTCTTCATCACCTTCACTTTTCACATCACTTTCTTCAGTGATGACTTTTGATTGAGCTTTAGCTGTTGCCTTTAATGCGATATCCTTTCTTCTCCCGTTTTGTAGTTCAACCTCCACTCTTTCTTCTTCTTCTTCAAGGATGACATCATGTGTCTCAAGGTTGCCAATGAGCCGCTCCATCATCAATTTGGTGAGGTCATTGGCTTCTTGAATGATTGCTACCTTGGGCTTGTACTTTGGAGGCAATGATCTTAACATCTTGGATACTTGATCCTCTTCACTAATGTACTTGCCCAAAGCATTCAAGCCATTGATGATAGAAGAAAACCTAGCATACATCTCACTTATAGATCCATTAGGCTTCATACAAAATTGTTCAAACTTTTATTTAAGCATATTGATTTCAGTATTCTTTACTTGAATAATAACTTCATGTGTAACCAGAAGTTTATGCCAAATTTCATAAGTGGTTTTACAAGAAGAAATGCAATTAAACTCACCAACAAATACTGAGCAATATAAAATGCTTACATACTTGGCATTGAGTTCAACCTTTTTTACCGTCTCCGGATCCCATTTATCATACTCCATAGTTGGAAGTTCATATGGACTAGTCACCATTATCCACAACTCCAAGCTTATTCCTTGGAAGTAGAATTGCATCCACCTTTTCCTATAAGTATAGTTAGATCCATCGAATGGTTGCGGCCGACTCACATACATCCCTTTGAGGTTGAGGTTGCTAAGCAAGTTTTTCCCCATTCTTTAAGACTCGTAGGATCTCCTTGAATACATGCTCGGATACCAATTGAAAGATCTAGAGGAGGGAGAATAGAGATTTTGATAATTTTGAAAATTAATTTAAAACTTAAATTGTAAGAAAGGAGAGACACAAGAAGGAGACTCGCAATTTAGAGTGGTTCCACCCTTTGAATTGAAGGATGTCTGTCTACTACCTGATTGTCTCCGATTGGGATTTGCAAGTGATCAATTTTATTACCTCTCAAGGAATTACAATAAAATACAATCACTTCACCTACACCTCTTCTTTACTGGGATGTGGAAGAGAACCCAAGGAGGGGTTGATGATCCACCTCCACCACCTTGATACGACCTTCACCACATTGAAAGTAGCGTCAATCACCTTGGAGAAGCCTTCACACCTTGAAGTAGCTCTGAGCAAGCACCCTCAGATAGCCTCCCACACTTAGAGTAGTCGAGGAGTAGAATTATATAAACTTGAAGAAGTAGATTGAAAGAAGGAAGATTACACCAATGTAGTACAACACTTTGATCCTATATCAAGTGTTAGACCTCCTAACCACTTAGGATGGACGTTTCTAGGTGGTGGCTAGGAGATTGTAGGTGTAAGACACTGACTCAGAGCTCAAGGAAGAAGATGGCAAGTGTAATTCAACTCTTTTGCTCTCTAGAAGGATTGCTCAAGTGTAGCTTGTGTGTCTTTGGTGTTCTAAGGTCATTTCTATTCATAGGAGTGGGTTGCAAGTGACTAGGCTACCTTAGAAAAGTGTCTAGAGGATTAATTCTTAGTGGAGAAATAGCTATTTTGGACAAGTTAATATTAGCTGCAATGACTAATTTAGTTGTTTCTAGGAATCAATCCAAAACCCAGTTCGCTTGACAATTTTTTCAATCAGAAGTCTCTCAGTCGACAATTTCCTCGACTAGGTTGGTTCGAGTGCATAAGTTATCTCTAATGGATAGTTGTAATTTAAACTTCTTAGTTCAACTGGTTTAACGATCAAATCCCAGTCGATAAAATATTCGACCGGATGTATTTCGGTCCACAAACTACTCAATGGGGAATAACTCAGAGCAAGTGCATTATAAAGTTTTTTCTGGTGCACTGAGTCTTTGAGCGATGGATGTCTTGGTCAATAATTTTCTCAATTGAGAGTTTCTAGATTGACAATTTTCTCGACCAAAAAATCCCTAGTGATAGGTGTGTAAAATTTTGAAAAACCTATAAAATGATTTTTCAAATAAAGGATAATGGCTCCAGACTCTAGGGGAAATCCTAACTAACGGTTCTGAGTGGATAGAGAAAATATAACACTTGATTTTTCATGACTTCTAGATACTTGTACATTATACACTTGTACAAGGTATTACAAGTTATACGGACATATAAATACAAATATTGAAATATGTTAACTTCATCTATCCATTGAGTGTGATCTCGTTGGACCTTGAAACACTTAAGTAGCAAGTTAGATCCATAAGAATGAAATATCTGTCATCATCAAAATAAAGCATAAGCTAATGTCCAATTTATCCAACACCATCTTATTACACAAATCTATCTTGATAATGTCCATTGTTGGGAAAACTCGTCCAACTATTGATGTTACTGTAGGTAATACTAATGCCAGCTCCATGAGACGATAAACTAGTGGAAATACCAAACGTTATTCAGTTTCTACCATCTTCATAGAAAGACAAACAAGATCATCACAATATAGATATTCAACATTGTCTGACAACATGTATGTATATACCAAGTTGAGTTTTCAAAATCACACGATCCAACATAGAGAAATCATCAGAGTAAATTTCAGCAAGTGGTAGGAGTTTTTCATGTCAAATATTGAGAAAGAGTCTCATGGATCAAGAAGCAAAACACATCTCAATAACTAGGTAGAACTTTCACTAAATCGATTATTCATCTCACCAACAACTGAATCAATCACACTATTAAAAATCTTAGCATTATAGTGATGATAGTAAGTAATTTATTGACCCTCATGTCTTGAAAATCCTCAACTGGTAGCATATCTTCCATATTTAGTAATTGAAATGACTTTGTGAAACAAAATTTAGTTACATTTCTAAAAATGCATCCCATCCGATATCTCTCATTTTTTTAAGAAGACCTTCAATAGATGCAATCAACACCATGACATTAACAATATTTTGGTCTTTTATTTACAAGGCATGCAACAACTCATCCATTAAAGCCAATAATTTCATTATCAAATGTAGTATAAATATGAATTCAGAAGTTTCCATGGTCTATATTAAACCCGATTGATTGCCTCTATTACTTGAATCTATCCCTTTAAGAGAAATAATCTTTTGAACCTCAAAAACTAAATATTACATTGTAAATATACAAACTAATGTTATATGATGTGATCCCCATCGAGTATCACCAGGTCTTGTTAGAATAGTTGATTTCTGTCCCGTCCTAAAAAAATCTCACGGTTGTCCAATTTCCATAATATTATCATGATGTTTCTAAAGAAATACATCTTTTATTTTACAAGAACAAGTCATGATCACAATCAAATTTGTATAAATGGAATATTCACTAACAACTAGAGTGTCATTTGCAACGAGAAAAACCACCATTTATAACTGATGGGCAAAACAATAGATATAAAACAGATACAAATTTTCATTTAGAATCTATGCTTTCTGTTCATTTAATTCACCTTCATGTTAGAGGCACCATCATATCCCTGTCCTCTCAACCTAGACATGGATAAACCAAAATATTAAAAAAAACATCCAAATCAGCTTTTAATGAAGCAACTAAAGTATTGGTTGCATGCTCAACACCAATATATCTTTCTATAACTTTTCCTTGTTTGTTTACAAACCTATTGAGTGTAGATGTATGAACTTTAGATTGAAATATAGCTACATTGATTTAAAATTTAAAATATATACTATACAAATGTACTAACCTCACAATCAAAGCCATTTGCTCCTTTATTGATGCATCACAAAACTCATCGACAAGTAGAGAAAAAATATTTATCTCCAATCTCATCAGTAATGACTTGTATGTTCTGTTCTGCACAAGCTTCCACTAAGTCTTTCTGAACCAGTGGATAAGTCATTTGATTGTTCTCATGAACAATTTTTGTTAAGCACATGTACAATTTTATTATTGTTTTCTTTCTTATATTCCACTAAAGACAAAAAATTCCTCTATTTCTTGAAGTAGAAAACTCATCATGGCCATAAAAAGTAAGACCATATAATTGGAGGTGTCTAACCACATACTATAGTCAAATGAGCTCTATATGCAGTTTCCGTCTCTCGTCTATGAGTAGATAAAATATGTGACACACCTTGCCTCTGATTTTTAAAATCCTCACAATGTAACCTTGCATTACTATGACTACTACCAATTGCACCCACATTTTCTTTGAAAACGTTCATTGCTTCATTCCAATTGTTAAATCCTCTCTTTATAAATGCCTCATTATTAAAGTTATTAATCCATGTTTGCTTAAAGAGATAACATCATAATCAATAAGCTACATCTTTTTCCATACTATATTCTAACCAGTCAAATTTATTGAACCAAACTTCTTGAAAGCTCCATCTTTATTTTCCTTGTTGTGTGAAAGGAAATTTGTGACCAACTAACTGGCATGGACCCCGCAATAAGTATGATCTTGTTACTTTATCTCAAGTTTCCACCGCATACTCAATTGGATTCTGAAGTCCATGATAAATAATAACATCATATGCACTAAATTCAACACCAACATGAGGTTTATTCTGTGCAACCACACTCTCATATGGTGTTAAACTTCTAACATGCTCATCACATTTTCTACATATTTATAGAAAATTTCTATTTTTATAGGCGTAAAGTGGCCTGTTACATAATAAAAATGAATGTGATCACCCAAACCTATCATTTTTTTGTCGGAAACCTATTATATTATTCAAGGTATATATTGATTTATTGATGAGTATGACTTCTCCTAAATTAGAATTCTTAACTTTTTGATAAAGAAACTACACTACTACATTTTTGGCCAGTAACGTCACTGCCCATAGCGTCATTTTTATTAGAATAAATGACCTAATAGACTATTACATCGGTTTATCATAAAAACCGACCTTACAGGTTTCCCGCGGCAAAAATTCGTGCGATTTTGGCTTCACGCCTAGATCTATAGTGTCGGTTTTTCCAAATAACCGATGTTATAGGGTCAAAAAAACATGGGCACCACTTTGGAACTCTAGGGTCGGTTTTTATGGATAACTGACCTTATAGATACTGACCTCTAGGGTCGGTTTTTTCAAAACCCGACCTTATAGATGGTCTACAAAATTTCAGGCACCACTTAGTCTGTAGAGTCGGTTTTTTCAAATAACCGACCCTATAGACTCGACTTGTAGTGTCGGTTTTGTCAGGTAACTGACCCTAAAGGTCGAGCTGATATAGACCAAAATGATAGCATGCATGTTTCAGTTCATTTTTCTCGAAAGCACAGCGCTAGAGACCCCCTCCTTCCCTGTCGTTGTGTCTAAGGAGCCCATTGCCGTGTCCTTCTGATGCCGCCGTCGTGTCCAAGGAGCCGAGCCGTCTTGTGGATGCCGTGTCCAAGGAGCCGAGCCGTGTTGTGCCACCGGCGAGCTGTGTTGTGCTGCCGCCGCCAACTAAAGGTCGCAAGGTATATTTTATTTACCCAAAAATCGGTCGCAAGCTTCTGAAACCCTGCCTGCCTTTAAAGAGCCCTTCTCGGTTGGAAAGGAGAGGTGGGGCAGGTGGGGGCTGTGGTGGACGGGCTGCTGTGGTCAGGGCTGGGGTCTGACGGTGGGTGGTGATAGGTGCTGCGGTCGGGGCTGGGGTCGGCGGTGGGTAGCGATGGGTGCTGGTGGTAGTAGCACGATCGTGCCATAACCACGACCGTTTTTCTTCTTATTGTCATGCCGCGATTGAGGAGAGGTTCGAAGTGAATATATTTGTTAGGTAGCATGGCCGTGCTGGGTAGTACGACCGTGGTGGCTATGGCTGAGTGAATATATTTGTTAGGTAGCACGGTCGTGCTGGGTAGCACGACCGTGGTGGCTATGGCTGAGTGAATATATTTGTTAGGTAGCACGATCATGCTGGGTAGCACGGCCGTGGTGGCTGAGTTGCTGAACTACATTTGTTAAAATCTTTCTGCTCCTCTAAAATTGATGTATATTGACCCTAATGCCTTACATTATAAGAGAATTGAATCGTGCATTTGTGTTGTTGTAGGTGTTGTTGACTTGCATATATTTCTTCTTCAGCCTTCAAGTGAGGTATAATATTCTCACTCTCCCAATGTGCCATTAGGCTTCATTTTGATTCAAATATTTAATACATATGGTAGCGCTTGGTAGACATTCCAGAAATATGAGGGTAGACATTGTGTAGTCTCAGATTGACACTTTAGGGTTTATAGATGAGATCATCGATGCATGATGTTTAACTTATATATATATATATATATATATATATATATATATATATATATATATATATATATATATATATATATATATGACAATAATACATTTATGTATCAACTTAGAAATCCGTTCAAAATTTACTCATTAGGAGTAAATTTTGGATAGTCCCCGGTTTGGGACTTTTTTTGGATATTTAATCCCACTTAGGATGTAACTATATAATGTATGTTTAGTTTTGAAGAAAATTTTAGTAGTATTTCCTCATTTGTTCTCTGGGTACATATGTGAGTGGTTATTTGCCATTTACATCGGTGTACTTGGAGAACTTAGGGGAAATGCTGCTGAAATTTTCTTCAAAACTAAACATACATTATACAGTTACTAGTGAGATTAAATATTCAAAAATGGGATAGGTGGTACACTTTAGTATAAAAGTAATTAACTTCCTATCAATAAAAACTTACAGCTTATAATATCAATATTAAATGCTCAGTTTTATAATTAACTTTAATGTGATATAGAAAATGGATCGAAGTTGGATGTCTATCAAGAATCGTTGCAGTCCAGAGTTTGCCAAAGGTCTTGATGAATTTATCAGATTTGCTGAGGAACATAGGAAACTACCTACATATAGGCTATATTGTCCATGTAAAAATTGTGGTAACAATTTGAAAGTTGATACTGCTGAGGAAATTAAGAATCATGTCATATGCAATGAGATCATACAAGGTTATAATGAATGGTATTGACATGGAGAGAAATTTAATTATGGATCAGAAAATGTCGATACTATAGTTGTGGCATAGAAGATATAGATAATGATGATAATGTCAATGATGAACCGATTCAGGATGACCCGATTTAGGATGATATGGTTGATGAGATGCTACGCAGTTGTCAGGACAATGTCATTGATCCACCTTCTTTATTTGCAAACATTGTCCATGATGCTAAAAAACCATTATATAAGGGTTGCACTAAGTTCACGAGGTTGAGTGTTGTGATGCAATTATATACTCTTAAAGCTCAAAACCGGTAGAGCGATAAGAGTTTCACTTCACTATTGTCTTTGTTGTAGGAAATTCTTCCTAAAGGCAACGAGCTTCCAATTTCAACATATCAAGCAAAGAAAATAATGTGCCCAATGGGAATGAAGGCTAAGAAGATTTATGCATGTCCAAATGATTGTGTTATTTTAGAAGGACTATAGTAATTTGATAAATTGTCCAAAATGTGGTGCGTCAAGGTATAAGACCACAAATTCAACTAAGGCTACAAATGACTCTCCTACCAAGGTGATGTGGTATCTACCAATAATACCATGATTTCAACGCTTATTTGCTAATACAGAAGATGCACAAAATTTGTCTTGGCATGGGGAGTTAAAGGCCAATGATGATGGCGTCCTACGACATGCATCTGATTCACCACAATGGAAGAAAATTGATTTATTATACCCTCAATTTGGTAAAGAACCAAGAAACTTAAGACTTGGACTCTATACAGATGGAATGAATCCCTATGGTACATTAAGCAGCCAACATAGCACGTAGCCTGTTATGATTGTTATATACAGTCTTCCTCCTTGGTTGTGTATGAAAAATAAGTATGTGATGTTGTCAATATGGATATCAGGGCCCAAGTAACTTGGAAATGATATTGATGTTTACCTTCAACCTCTAATTGATGACCTAATGAAACTATGGGAAGAAGGTGTTATGACATATGATGATTCACGTAAAGAAATCTTTAATTTGCGTGCTATGTTGTTTTGTACAATTAATGACTTTCCAGCTTATGGAAATTTGTCTGGATATAACATAAAAGGATACAAAGCATGTCCTATTTGTGAGGAAAATACTGATTCAATCCGACTGAAACGTGGTGGTAAAATTGTTTATCTTGGACATCGGAGATTTCTCCCACTAGTGCATCCTTATCGAAGGCAACACAAAACCTTTAACGGGTCAACTAAGGAACGAAGTGCTCCTAAACCTATGCCAGGAAATGTTGTATATGATCGGGTGAAACATATTGTTAATAAATTTGGAAAGAGTTCAAGTAGTCATACTCTCACATGTGACAAATCTCTATACAAGAAGAAGTCAATATTCTGGAATCTTCCTTATTGGAGATCTTTGGAAATTAGACACTGCATTGATGTCATGCATGTTGAAAAAAATGTTTGTGATAACATCATTGGTACGCTATTGAACATACCAGGAAAGACTAAAGATGACATCAAATCTAGAAAATATTTAGAATTAACGGGTATAAGAAAAGAATTATCAGTGAAGATCAGGGGTCACCGCACATATTTACCACCAGCTTGTTACACTTTGTCAAAGAAGGAGAAAAAGAGTTTCTATGAGTGCTTGTATAATATTAAGGTTTCACAAAGATACTCTTCTAATATTCGTAGATTGGTATCAAAGAAGGATCTGAAGTTGATAGGTCTCAAATCTCACGATTGTCGCACCTTTATGCAACAAATTTTACCTGTGGCTATTCGATCTATATTGCCAAAGCATGTAAGGTTTGCAATCACAAGACTCTATTTCTTCTTCAATGAAATATGCAACAAAGTGATACATCGTGATACTCTCAATAAATTACAAAAAGATATAATCATTACCATGTGTTAGCTTGAAATGTACTTTCCTCCTTCATTTTTTGATATCATGGTTCATCTTGTAGTACATATTACAAGGGAGGTGAAGATGTTAGGTCCAATTTTCTTACACTGGATGTATCCATTTGAACGCTACATGAGTGTTTTTAAAGGTGATGTTCAGAATCGTTAACGTCTTGAAGGGAGTATTATTGAGCGTTATGTGTCTAGGGAGGTGATGGACTTTTGCAATGATTTTTTGAATTGCAATGAAACTTCTAGCTGGATCTTATTGTGGCAAAGGAACTCTGGGAGGACGAGTGAAAGGAATCAGTCGTGAGTTGTGGGAACAAGCACAATTATATATTTTACACAACATCAATGAAGTTAGTAGCTACATCACAGAACACAATGATCTTATCAAGAGAAATCATCCGCGATCCAGTTCAATGTGGCTTGCAAGAGAGCATAATCAAACATTTATTAGGTGGTTTGAAGAGAAAGTCTTTAATCAACTATCTGAATCACCGAATAATGTTGCTGAGAACATAAAATGGCTCGCCTTTAAGCCAAAAATGGATATCATGTCATATGAAGGTTATGACATAAATGGATTTTCATACTACACAAAGCGTCAAGATGAAAGTAGTGTAGTTCAAAATAGTGGGGTCACTGTTCAAGCTTGTTCGTTGTATTTTGCTAGTGCCAAAGATAACAGACCACGCGAAAGCTGAGATGTCATATTACGGCGTCATTGAGGACATATGGGAATTGGACTATACAAATTTTAGAGTTCCTATCTTTAGGTGTAATTGGGTTGAAAACAACAAAAGAGTTTTAGTGGATGAGTTGGGTTTCAAATTGGTGAATTTTGAAAAGATTCCTTCTCCCCTTTGAAAGCCCCTCACCAGTCAATCGGACATTCAGATTACAAGGTTGATTCTCAAGCTGGGGTAGTGAGGTGGTGAGAAATATGAGCCATTCATCATGGCAGACCAAGCAAAACATGTATTCTATATTGATGACCTGACAAATAAAAATTGGTCTGTCGTTCTTCATGGAAAAAGACAGTTTATTGTAGATCCTATAAATGAAGAAGAATACTATGAAAAATATGATGATTCCATCCCATTCTCAGTTGGTTTTCCAAGTGTAAATGTTGAAGATAACACCGATGAATATTATAAACTTCAAGACCATGCTGAAGGAATTTCACTTGACTAACAACTCAACTAATATTAGAGGCATGCATTCTTTGAATTATTTATTTTATTATCATTCAAACACGTAATCTTTTATCACTTGTGCTTTTATTATCACTTATGTTTCTTTTATCATGTATACTTGCAGGTTCTAAAATAGCGAGTAAAGATGAACATTCTGAGCATGAGCACCATGAGGATGGTAATGGTGATGCTAAGAAAAGTAGAGGTCCCACACTGATGCGTAGGCTGCAAGAGCTCAGGGCCAAAGAGGAAAAATTGGCAGTCCAGTTTGATGTCACAGGAGCACCTATTGGGGAACATGCCAGTGCTTTAAAGCATTACATAGGGGTGACCGCGCACAGTAAGGTGCCAATAGATATAGAAAATTGGCATGATGTTTCTAATGCCTTAAAAGACCTCCTATGGAAAGATATATATGTGAGTGGAAGTGATATTATTTTAATATGTTTTTGTTTATTGATTCTAATATAGTTTGCTTGGAAAGTCATATCCTTTTTAAGACAACATTATTGCTTCTTTTACATGCATAGGGTGTTTTTTATCTAAATGAAAAAGAACACAAGAAAAAAGTGCTACAACGTTATGGTGTACGATGGAGGGCTTTTAAGACATATCTCAAAAGGGAATTTATAGATAATCCCAAAAAAAGAAGAAAACAACAAATATGTATATTTTATAGATCCTGAGGCGTGGGAAAGATTTGTTGTAGCTAGGAACACGGAAGAGTTTTAGGTAATAAAGATTGTGATGCATTGTATGAATCTTTAATTTTATACAATTAAGGAGGTGAATCTTTTTATATATGTTTGCCAAGTCTAAATTGTAATACCTCATTTTGAATGATCATGCTATTCACGAGGCCCAAAAGGAAAGACGGGAAAAAATGCATGACTATCGCTTGGGGCCCGGTGGTTATGCCTTCCACCGCCAACTACAAGAGAAGCAACTCTCTTCTGGAGAAGAGTCTAGTACTACTCCAGCTGAGTGTCCACCTCGACACTTGCAGTGGATTGATGCTAGAAAGAATCGAGCAGGTGAAATTGTCAACCCTGCAACTAAGGAGGTGGCACAAAAGATGGTAGGTTTATCCCAACTAAGTAAAGAGTAACTCCCACAAACTTAGATTTATTTATATCTAATTGATATTGTGATTTAATATTTTTATTAACTATGAATAGACTGATTTCCATGAGCAAAGAAAGGAAGGAAAGTTCATCCCAACTGGCCACATGGATGAACTATCAATTGCTCTTGGTACGAAGGAGCATCCTGGCTGTGTTAGGGGATTGGGAGCTGACATAGGATTCAAGTCTTATTTTGGCCCTTCGCAATCTAAAAGAGGTCGTGCAGGAGGTCTTACACAAGAGGAGGTTGAAACATTAGTAGAACAAAAAGTAAAATAAATAATGTCTTCATTTCAGCCTACTCAACCTTCTCAACCTATTCATACTGTGCATCTCTCAAGTGATGAGGTACACGCCCATGCTCCAGTTGTAGAAGGTCATGGGAGCACTCCCAATGACCCACCACAACAATCTGTAGTAAATTTTTATTCTATATGTTGTGTTATTAGTATGATATATATATATATATAGTTATAGTTATAATAGGTATCTGGTTTACCTCTTTGTATATAACTCATATTATTTTAATTCTAGGTTGGTATGAACTGTAAACTTGCAATGGAGGTTCTAGAATATAATGTTGTGGCAGCGGGTAAGGTATACAACCTTGGTGGTACATTGCATTGTCAACAAATTACTGATGACATTTGTCGTGTGTCCATCCATCTTGTATATGACAGAATGGGGGACAAACCACTACCCATACCTAATCCTGAATATAGTACAATTGAAGAAGTTGAGGGTGCTATGGTGGGTTGGCCTAGACACTTGGTTATCAATGACAAAGTATACCTTAATTCTACCATATTTTTCATATTTGACTGCATATATGAACTCGTGTAATATAAGTATGTAATTTAATTAACATGTTTGCAAACCAAAAAGTAAAAATTCTACTAGTCGTCCTCCTATGCCCAAGCCATCTTTTATTCCAGAATCCGCATTCGATGAGTTGGAAAATAAATGTAAATGTTTATGTCGATACTTAGCCAACCAAAGCTCTGGATTACAAATGTTGATCAATTTAATAGAAGAAGCAACTGGGAGGGACTTTGACAGTTATATTTTTCTTGATGATATTATAGAGTTGTTCCTGTATGATTGGTTGAATACTTTGATAATAGAAGTATAGATAAGGTAAGGATCTATCAATATAGAAAATTCCAATACAAAATTTTAGCTTATTTCTATATGTAAATAATTACAAATGTTTTACAACCATTTATATACCGAGACTACAAATTTTGATATAAGAAATGTTAGATTCTTAATTCCTTCAATCACTAGTCAAGTGGAGACACACATTGAGGATGTGAATGAGTACTTCTCTACTACATTCAAATATTTTGCTAGTGAGGGGAAGGAAATTATCCTAATTCCTTTTAACGTCCAGTAAGTATTATTATTCAATATAATTTTAATAATAAATAAAATTATTTATTTTAATGTTTGTTTTATTCTTACTCAGAGCTAGACATTGGGAATTAGTGGTGATTGTCCCAAAATTGATGACTCTTTATTATCTTGACCCAATGGGTAAAACAACAAGGGGTCACAAACTGAAATTGTCAGCTATGGAGTAAGCATAAATTTAGTCAATGCTTCAACATGATATTTCTATTCAGAATTTTTATTTTACCAACTATCATTTAATTGATAGGGGTATAAAGGCTTTTCGTGAAGCTGGAGGACAAATACCCACAAAATTAAAGACATTGACTTTGAAAAATATGAAGGTAGCTACTTTGACAACTGCTTAGTCTTATATGTATTAATTTGCAACTCTTATAGTCTTATCTCAACTCCTGTTTATAGTAGTTTACTAACATTAAGTATAATTCGTTATTTGTAGTATCCTATACAAAATAATGACTGGGCTTGTGGCTACTATGTAATGAAATATATGCAAGCTATTGTCAAACAAGCATCACATGATATTCAGACTATAGATCAGGTAATAAAGAATAACATCATAAATTTACAAGTGATTGTAGTCATTTTATAAAATATTAGTATGTATATTTTCTGTTACAGATCTTTACAACTCAGCCTTACACACGTGAGGACTTAAATGAATTCCGAGAAGAGTGGTCAGATGCTTTTATAAATGAAGTCAATATAACATTGGATTAAATATGTTAGCTCCATTTATGTATGTGGTTTTAATACTATTTCATATTTACTTTTATATCTGACATTTAATATCATCTCATACTCGCAATCTATCATTTTGTAAATTATGATGTGATTATGTGTAACTCAACTGAATATATGAATCATTTTTATTATGAATGTGTAGTTTGGAATGGTGACGGTTGAGCATCAATGCTCCCCTCTCCCATATCCTGGTTCTTTTTATTTTCTGTTATGTTTCTGCATATATTTTTTAAAAAATTGTACCCTATAGGGTCGGTTATCTTAAAAAACCGACCTTATAAGTATCTCGGCCGTGCCGCGTGGAACAGCCGTGTTGCGGCGTAAAACGGCCGTGCCGTATAGCACGACCGTGTTGGGATATGGTAGAACGGTCGTGCCGCGTAGCATGGTCGTGTTGGGATTTGGTAGCACGACCTTGCCAACATATCCCAACACGACCGTGCTACGTGGCACAGCCGTTCTACCATATCCCAACACTGCTGTAGACTCTATTGAGTCGATTTTCTTTAGATAACCGTCCTTACAGAGCATCTTTAGGGTCGGTTATTAAGAAAAACCGACCTTATAGAGTTTGGTTATCAGCAAGCTCAATATATACTCTATTGAGTCGGTTTTCTTCATATAATCGTCCTTATAGAGCATCTCTAGGGTCGGTTATTAATAAAAACCGACCTTATAGGGTTCATGTACAGTTTCTTTTCTCATTTGGGGTTAGTTTTTGACGGCCTCTTGGGTCGGTTTTTACTATATAAGGTCGATTTTCTTTGGTTAAAAAAACCAACGTTATAGACCATTATTGTAGCGACTGCCACTCAGACGTCGGCTGAAAAGTGACGCTATAGGCTTAAAAAAACCGACGCTATAGACCATTATTGTACTAGTGTTAGTATTCCACCACAATCGACAAACAGTAAGTAAAGTTAACGTATAGAGTTTAATAGAAAAGAGGAGGTACAAATTAAAGACTTCAAGAATTGATTATGAAAAAGATGTATTATAAAAAAGAATCGGTGCGTGACACTATGAGTAGTGTTACTTGTCACACAATCCACTTTTCAGTAAAGAAAGCTGACTAATTCTATTTAGAGAGATATGTCGACTTGTTTGAATATGATAAGAGAACTTGATAAAAATCTGGAAACCTATCAAGGCTACTATTAAAAAGCATACAATGACCTCAAATGACTAAAAAAACAATCTTTT